>RJWT010006164.1:10431-29745 GCA_004365215.1 Cuniculus paca
CCTGTAATCCCAGCACTCGGGAGGCTGAGACAGGCGGATCGTTGTGAGTTCGAGACCAGCCTGGGCTACAAAGTGAGCTCAAGGCCAGCCTGAACAGCATAGTGAGACCCTGTCTCAAAAACAGGGCTGGGGATCTAGCTCAGCGGTCTAAGCGCCTGCCTGGCAAGCGCAAGGTCGTGAGTTCAATCCCCGGTGCCGCAAAAAAAAAAAAAAATTGTTCAATATCATTAGTAATCAGACAATCGAAAGCAAAGTCACAATGAACTACCACTTCACTCACACTAGGAGGGTTATAATGAAAAGACAATAACAAGTATTGGGGACTATGTGGAAAAATTGGAACTCTCAATTTCTGGTAGAGTTGTCAAATGTTGTAATATTTTGGAAAACTGTTTGGCAATTCTCAAAACGTTTAACCATTACTATATAACTCAACAACTCTGCTTCCAAGTAATGTATATGTCCAAAAGAATTGAATATGTAGATCTGCAAAAAATTTGCATATTAGCAAAAAAAGTGAAAGGCACACATATATTCTTCATTTAATGAGTAGATACAGAATGTGATATCATTCAGAAAAAGAAATGAAGTACAGATACATGCTACAAAATGAGTGAAACGTAAAGACAATATGCTTAGTGAAAGAAGTGCCTAGAAGGTAACATATTCATTTAAAGGAAATCATATAAATGAAATGTGCAGAATAGTCAAATTATCATGAGAAGCATCAAATAATAAAACACAACCAGGAAAAGGAAAAGCAACATACAGAGCTACTAAATGATTTGTATCCATATATAAAAAGTATTTTCAAATTAATGAGTGAAAGATAAATACTACAAAGAAAAAGGAGGAAAAAACATGAACTAATCATTTCACAGAAGAGAAAATAATAACAATTCAATTAGCACATTTTTTTTTTTTTGCGGCACCGGGGATTGAACTCATGACCTTGCGCTTGCTGGGCAGGCACTTAGACCGCTGAGCTAGATTCCCAGCCCTGTTTTTGAGACAGGGTCTCACTATGCTGTTCAGGCTGGCCTTGAGCTCACTTTGTAGCCCAAGCTGGTCTCGAACTCACAACAATCCACCTGTCTCAGCCTCCCGAGTGCTGGGATTACAGGCGTGAGCCACCATGCCCGGTCAATTAGCACATTTTTTAAAAGGCTTATCTTTTCACATATGAAAAAAACATCATTTAAAACACCAATAGAACCACATTTCACACTTACCCACTAAGCAAAAAGTAATATGACAAAATCAAGAGTTGGCAAGGATATAGAAAAGTGAAAACTTACAGCTGGAGATGTTGTAAATTGGCACAAGTGATTTGAGAAATATTCGACAACTGCTAACCAAGTTGAAAATAAAATATTCAATGAATCACCAATTCAGCTTCTAACTGGTAAACTTCACTAGGGATACAAGGATATTAATATAGGACTGCTTGTGACACTGTTATTTATAACACTGAAAAATTTGAATAGTCTATGTCAATATACAGGAAAAGAGATTAGTCAATGATGACACATTTATCTCATGCAAAAACAGTAAGTGGAGGTACATATATCTAACTACATTAATCTCAATTATTTATATTAAGAAATATAAACAGTGAGTTGATGTGTGTATGCAGTTTAGCAGCATATACATAAAACTTAAACTATACGTATGTAAACTTAAAGAAATGTACAGAAACTTTATATATCAAATTCAGAAGAGTGATTTCCTTAGAGAAGTGAAGGTAAGAAATAGTTTTTAGCTACAATTGTATGTATAATGTATTATATCTGAAATTACATAGTAGGTACATTAGTTATATTAATTATCATCTCTTTCTAAATGTCTTACACATGTCTAATTAAATGTTTAAAGAAAAATTATATGAAAATGGGTTCTTGTGATTTGCATATCAATATCAGATCAAGAAACTAAAAATCTTTATCCCACATTGTATTCTACAATCTATATGAACATAACTTTAGAATAAAGTGATTAATATTTAAAAATCTATTGGCCCTTTGCTGCAATGCAATCTGCTAGCAATCTGGAAATTTTATTGTTATTGTAAGTAAAGCATTATTTTATGATTATTATTCAGAATAATAACTGATTTGTTCATTTTTTTCCTGGCTTAAAAAATTCCCATCTACCCATCAGTAGATCAAAATCATTTAGGGAAGTGCTACTGAGATTTTGATGTTCCTAGTAAAAGTCAAATATCCTCTTAATAAAGATTCATAAACAGAAGATCTAGGTATAATGGGCAAAGGATTTCTGAACTGAACTACTTAGCTAATATTATTGTTAATATAATATTAATTAGAGAGATTTTTATCATTCCTATGCCTTAAATGAAAAAATTGAGCCAATCTCTATACAAGGCCCCATCCATCATATTTGTTTACAGAACTCTCAAATTTCTTTAGAAATATCAGAGTTTGAGTAAAAGTAACTAAGCCAGGCACACTTAATTTCTCCACTAAAGCATGTAACATTATTATTTTTATTTATACTTTCAGTGACAGTCATTGTGCCTGACATAGTTGAGAACATAAAATATCAATCAATACTCTGGTCTCAGAAAACAGTATATTGCAGACATACCCAAAACACAATACTAGTAATAATGAAACACAAGTTAATATTTCCAATAAAAACATTAAGAGAGCTGGTCAGAAAGTTCCAGTTACCTCTTGCTAAAAAACACATACAAAGTTCACATGTATTTAAGCCATGGTTGTACAGACCCACTGGATTTTCTCACTATATCAGTGGTTTTATAATACAATCCACTTGGGGTCATGAAAATTGCAAAAGAACCATGTTCAGCAATTGTCCCACTTAAAAATAATTAATGAAATATTGCTTTGAAAACTCATTCCATAATCCCTTTGTAAATTCTTAATTATCTTCTTTTTCAGAAAAAAAACATTGCAAGGAACGTAGGCCAAAGTATCTTGTACATTCACACTCAGGGCAAGGCATCTTTCAGTTCAATCAATTTAAGAACAAGGTCCATTGTGCATGGTAGAATTACCTGGTGTGGCAAATGAAGTTTAAAGCACCATTCAAATTTTTCTGCTAGTAGTGTACATAAATATTTTTCCAAGTGCCCATGCTCTTTTTCAAAGATAGAGAAGTGCTTCCATAAGCCCTATTTTTCTGTCTACCCTCAGACTAGATACCCTTTATGTGCAAATCAATTGGAAAGCATTATGTGTTTCTCTTGTGTTTTGCTCTTCACACAGTAATCTTCCTTTAAGTAAGATATGGATTAATCTTGTCTGTTATGGTTTGTATGTAGATGGCCCCCTTAAGCCACAGGAGATCATAGGCGAGACCTTTGGAAGGTGACTGGATCATAGGAGAAGCACAGCTGACTTGCTGTTAGGAGGTGGAGCCCAGTAAAAGAGACCAGTCACTGTGGACCTGACAGGGCTGGTTGCAGAGCAGCTCCCTTCCTGGTTCCTTCCTTGACTCTCTGCTTCCTGGTTGCCATGAGGTGAGCAGATATTTTTCCGAGGCCCCCCTGTGGCATGCCATCCTGCCTTGGAGCCACCTGACTACAGACTGTGTAAACCAGAATAAACCTCGCTTCCCTTTAATCCATAGGTGTTGAATACTGTGTCTTAGCAACAAGAACATAACTAAGACAATGTCTTGATGACGTTGAGTTTTTAAGAACTAAAGAAAAATAACTAAGGGTATGAGCATTTTTCAGTTTGATTTAATCGAATTTGCTGACATCTGGCTGAATATTTAACTTTAAAATGGTGTCACAACCTTCCACAGTTGTCAAGATTTCTATGCCATTCATAAAATTATGTGGGAATATTTTTAATTTTTAATTTTCCTGGCAGTTTAACAAAGCAGCTCTCTTAAATTTATTTTATGAGAGAGATCTTGATACTTCATTACACTTACTACGAATTAATTATTATACAAGCTTTTATAAATTATTCACATGCTCAATATTAAGCAAATGCAACTGCCTTTGAATCTCACAAAGATAATATAATTTATATTATTATTGGTTATTGAAATTAAGCACTTTTGACAACTCATTAGAAAAGGAAATATACCAAAACACTTTGCAAACTTAGTGACACAGCGCTCAGATCCACTTGAAACATAAGTAACTACTTGTAAATTTTTCCTACAGTGTTAACTTCAGGGATCATCGTAGCTATTTCCATTTTTGATACTTACCCTATACGTCACCAACCATTTTCCCGTCCATAAACAAATTAAAGTAGAAAACTGAGATAAATATCTTAGTCATTCTAGGCAAAAATTGCTTTTGCATAAATACACACAAATATCAAAATGATGGATTCTGTATCTGTAATTATGGATTGTCTAGCTATTAGAAGCCACACTGCCTCTTATCAGTAATGTCTCTTTTACCTTTGTGTTCAATCATTTAATGACTGAAGAGCACTGAACAAAGTCAACTGATCCACATCCCAGTTTTCAAGCCAGAGCACACACAAAAACGTTATTAAATGTTGAGATCAAAAATGTAGTCAAACTTTAAGGTGATAAACAGATTTTAACATTAATTTTCCTAATAGCCTACAAAGAGACCTGGACACTAACTGGAAAATTGACACTATGAAATCACACTTTAAATTTTCTTCCTTCCAATTCAAAGACAGCAATAATTTTTTAAAGTAAATTAATTGCAAAGCAAAGCATATTCTCAAGGATCATAGAGGCTCCATCACTGAACCTCCTCAATTTTAGATAGAGAATGAAGAAGCAGCATTATTAAACTGGGGTGCAACCAGTGAGAGGATCCTAAAAGAACTCTCCACTGCATGAGACTAAAGGTAAGTAGAGCTGTGAACTCTCCGAAGCTGAAAGAGTGCTGGTTTCTACCGTAAGCATCGCACGACCAGGGGAGCCACTTTTCATTCACAGCACATGGAGTCATGGGTACACAGAGGAAGAAGGCAAGCAAGAGAGCACAATTACTCAAAATAAATTTGGGGAAAATCATTCCATAGCCCCAAGGGTATAGCACTGAGAAAGGAAGCAATAAAATCAATACTTGAAAGAGGGTGCTACAAACCTATAATCCCAGATTACTCTGGAAGGGTGAGGAAGGAGGATAGCAAGTTGGAGCCCATCATAGGCAATTTAGTGATTTAACGAGACCCTGTCTCACAATGAAAAAAACTTTGTAAAGGCCTAGAAATGTAACTGGGTGAGAAAGCTGTGTGCTCAATCCCTAGCAGCATCAAAAGAATAAAAACAAAAACAAAAACCACAAAACTTTAATGAACTGTTGAATGAAAAGTGAACCAATTAGAAATTTTAAAAAGAATTTATGGATTTTTAAAAAATCTCTGTATTAATATAATTGGTGAGCAATTCAAAATTAATTACAACATTCAGTCTACTCACAATGTAGCAATTGATTAATATGATTCGCTAAATGGAAATGGGAGATAAACTATTATATTTGGAAAGAAAATAGCTGAAAAATTTCCAATATTTAAAATGTAAGAAGATCCAATCTAGACACAGCATAGCAAAATTACAGAACATAAGGATAGGGAGAAACATTAATGCTCAATAAGAAAAGACAGACATCTTTTTAAATGAATAAAAATTGATTAAGAAAAAGGAAGGAAGGAAGGAAGGAAGGAAGGAAGGAAGGAAGGAAGGAAGGAAGGAAAAAAGAGAAAGAAAGAAAGAAAGAAAGAAAGAAAGAAAGAAAGAAAGAAAGAAAGAAAGGCATAGACTTCGCCTTGAAAAGGACTTCACTGATACAGTTAAATATCCCTTTTGATTTTTCTGTTCCTTTTTGTACACATGCTACAGAAGAGAACTGTATGTTAATTAAACTAGATTTGTTTTGATTTTATAGCCAAGAAACATGGATAAGAATCGCATTGGTATTTTAACAAAATCATTTACAAACGTTTTACAATACTAATGGTAATTTAGAGTTGAATAAATAATGTTAAATAGTTTTCATCAATGTTAATCATAATGTTAATGTTAAATACTTTGCATTCATACCTGAACTACGGTCATTAAAAACCCAAAATACCATAAAATTAGAAGCCCCAAGAATCTGTGGAAGAGCTTCTGTGATTTACAATTAACCTTTTTGTTACCTGTGACTAGTTCAGTAGTATAAGCCAGACCACAGACTATGTTAGCCATGGGACTATGTTGACTGTTTTAGTTAACCCTAGTAACTGTAAAATTACACATAAAATACATTTCCAACAAAAGCTTGAATATTTAGATGTGCATGCATTTTAGAGGTAGAGAAAATCACTTCTTTAGATTTACATGTTCCTTGTTTTTAGATATTATCTTTAAAATATTGTGATAGGTCTTTGTCCTCCACTCCTACAACTTACAAACAACCACATTGTTCAGCTAGTAATAAATGTTCATAATTTTCCCTAAGATAACCATAATTAAATTTCTTGTCTTGCAAGAACCACTATGCATCTTCTAATTAATAGTTTCTTAATATGATTAATTATAGAATTAACTTCATTGAGGGGCTGGATGAAGAATTATTGTTTAAAGGGTACAAAGTTCCAGTTTGGAACAACGAGTTTTGGAGATGAATGTCAGTGATGGCTACAGAACAATGTGGATGTTCTTAATGCCGTTAAAAAGTCCAATTAAAGTGGTTAATATGGAAATTTTATCCTATGTGCACAGTACTGTGATTAAAAAATACTTGAGGGGAAAAAAATAACCTTATAATGTCTATAGAAAGAGGGAATAAGTGGTACCTAGTATAGTCTAAGAAATGACTTCATCACTATGTGTAAGTTTTGGAGGAGACTGCTTGACAAGTTCCTGGTTCATGACCATACCAATTGATTCTTTCAGTCACGCCACTGTTTGAGCCAGTTGGCAGTTCAACAGGAAATTTACGTCACATCAGCACATGTCACCTGTCTTCTGCAACTCCACTCTCTAGACCCAAGTTAAACTGGAACTGCCTTGTCATTTCTTTTAACCTTTGTGTCTGAAGCAGTTCTGAGAAGTCTCTCGCAGCAATTGTTTGTTCCTCCTGGGCACCATGCTGTAACTAGGATTAATCATAGAATTCTAGGGTTGAGAAACCTTGAAAGGCACTGTGACCTCTCCAACACTGGCACAGCCACTCACACGCCATCCTAACAAATGCTCTAGGTTTTGTTGCCTTTTGAAGCTTTCTCTCAGCCTCTCCCCATTCCTTCCTTCAGGGATTGTTCTGAAAACACTAATTTTGAATCTAAATCTTTCAACCATTATTTTCAGGCACATTTCCTCCTGGTCTTGCTAAAGTAGGGTAGGAGAAAAAATTATTCTTCACAGTTTTTGAAAGCTATTGCTAAATCAGATTGCACATAACCCTTGTTCTCAGAACTTTTCCACATAAGGTTGGATTTTTATTCTTTAGTAAACTTGTAGTCATTTTAAAAATTTCTTCTAAATCATACATTTCTCTTGAGTTATGGAGAACAGAGCACTCAAATAAGGTACTTTATTAATTTTGCATTTTTTACAACATAGAACATGCTTTTATGGAAGAGATTCTGCTGCAGACTTACATAGAAAGATCCACTGTGTCTCTAAGATTGCTAATACTGTACTGATTATCAATATTCACATTTGCCCGCCATTCCTCTTACTTCTATTGGTTATGATCCACTTGTTGACTCAGATTTTACCATCAGGAATCACTTTTTTTTTTTTTAGCTACAGCAACTAACATATAACACATATCTCAAAGAAGTTATTAAAACTAATATTTATCAATCCAACATATATGACAGAATAGTTTTTTTAAAAGAAAAACAATAGTATATTTTAATATCTAGATTAATTCTAACTTTTAAAATGCAATGAACTGCAAAAAATTAACAAAAATGATGGCTATATCCAATATATGCTTTTCTATGTACCAACTTGCTATTCACTTTTTAAAACCAGTTTACTAAAGTAGATGCATTTTGAATATGTATCATTAATCAAGGTAGTTGGTCACAATAGTATGCTTACTAATACTTTTTACTTCTCATATACAGAAAAAGTTATATAGAGTCAAAGCTTTCCCTTACAAAGGGAGTACGAAATGCACCCGATAGTTACATCAAATTATATAGACTCCCCAATGTGCCTCCAGGAGTAGAAATGGTTTGCTGAGGCATTGTAGCCCAAGGACAACAAAGCATGATGATTGTCACAGCAGTGAGTATTTTAATAATAGAATTGTTCCAAAAATCAGTGTTTTACAGCAGGCACAACCTGCAGCTCCACAGCCTGCAGTTTACACATAATCTTTGACCTCTTCTGGGCTCCAAACATCCCCAGTTAGGAAAAGCAAACAGTACCAAGCAAGACCAACAAGATTCCTAAGCAATGATGAATATGTGGAAAGGAGGGAACTGGGCATACATGCCTTAGCAAACCTACTCTGCCCAGCTCCCCAAGGTGATGAAATGTGTGACTGTCATAAGACTCAGTAATACTGTTATAATTGGGATGTACAGGGAATAGATGCCAGCTGCAGAAACAGTATGTGCTTTGACAAGGGGTGTGTTGGAAGCGATTGCCAACCTGCGCCTGCTGCCAACTCCACTCAGCTACAAATAGAAATGACGATGCACAGTGGGCCACAGCTCTCATGGTAGCCTTCACCAAGCACCACTTCAGGACCAAGCAATATCTACAATTCCAGTGGCCATGGCAGACTTCAGTTTAGTTACACGTCAGAGTGTCTCTGTTGCAACAACAGTCACAGTTCACCTGCATGGGCATCAACAGAAAGGCTTGTCAAAAAATTCAGCTTCATCCCTACCCCAGCCCTTGAATTAGAATCTTTGAAGGAAACACCCAGAAATCTGCATTTTTAAATCTCCCCTTTTGTTTCTTATGAATGTAGTTTCGAGAGCTAAGGCCAGGAAAACCAAATAGGAGTACCAAAAGCAAAAATCACAAAATAGTACAAAGTAGTATAAAATGATATCATCTTATATTCTTAGGCTGCTTTACAGCTTACCAACTGCTTACATGTAACTTTATTTCTACATGAATATATTTTATGGAAAAGAGAATACCTCGAAACTCTCAGGTGCTCAAAATTCGAAATGTAGTAAAAGAAAATGAGAGAGAATGGAGCAGTGATGTCTAGAGCTATTTCCACTCTACTGTTCTGACTTACAGTCATAATAATTATGATGACATGAATAATGAGATAAAGAATAAAAATGATGGCAGCCTTTCCCATGTGCCAAACATTGTACTAAAATTTTACATCTATTACCACATTTAATTTCCATAACAACACATAAGATATTAAACATTCAGTTTTACAATTGAGGAAATTAAGATTCTAGAAAATAAGGCTGGCTAAGAATATAGAGCAATTAAATATTCCTCCCTAGAAACAAGTATGTTCTACCTGACTTAAAAAAATGTGTGTGCTAACCTTTGTGCTCTGCAGCCTCCTGGGTATGACTCATTCAGTCGAACTACAAACTTGCACCATTGACCAAAGACTAAACCTGGCCTCACTTTCTCATAACCACCAGCATTGCCAGATGATGAAGTAAATGGGCTTTTCAATGGGTACTTCAGCACTCTGTCCCCATGTATTTGTTCATCAGAAATGTGTCAGATTTCTATTTGATCCATATATACTTGAAACGAACTTGTGGCTTCCTGTCCTCAGGTATAAATCTAGAGTTATATCATTCCATATTAGGTCCTATTTCCCCTGACCAGAAGCCCTTGATCTCAGATTTCCCCATTTCTCCACGTTTGTTAATAGATTATCCTGATTTTTATCACTTTCCATCTCTTTGGCTAAGATCAAGTGTACTATCTGTTCTTATCAGTTTAATAAAATATTCTGATTCTCTTGCTCTCTTAGGCTTGGCTAATCTATCCTCTGAAACTTTAGCAAATATGCCCCTTTCATGATAATAGCTCCTAGTGGGCTCAGGTACTGTTAAGTTCCCAAAGGGCTAAGATCATTAGATCAGTCAGAACTTTTCCAGTTGCAAAAGAGAGAAACCAGTGTAAATTGGTTTACTCAAAGATTTTTTTTGACTCATGAACTTAAAAAAATCTAGACATATCTGTACTCAGGTAGTTAAGCAATGCTGCCAGGAGCTCTCATCATTTGTGGTTTCTGCTTTCCTCATTCTACAGAGTGTTCTTGTGGATTCTGCTGCCATGATAGAAGAACAGCCTCCAACAGCTAAATCTTTATCAACTGCTATATTTTAAACACAAAGGAAAATATCTCCTTTCCAGTTGTTTTTACATGAATCAAAATCTCGAGTGTCAATAGCTTGGCCCGGGTGACATAAAAATGCAATGCATTGCTTAAGAGATCTGGATTATAGACTCCTAGGAACAGTTCACCCTCCATCCACCAAACAGCCTGGACTGGAAGTCAACTGTCAATGTTGCCCCAAATACAAAACACCATGCTAGTATCAGAGACTGCACAGGCGAAAACAATAAATGTATATTCACATCAAATAATACAAACTTTAAGACAATACCTCAGTCAAGAAGAGCAATTCTAGATAAAAAAATGTAGTAATAAAAGTAGAAAAACAGAGAGAGGAGGAATGGGGCAGGGTTGGAAATAGAGTAAATATTTTATTTCCTCCCAATATCATCAAAAAGGTCACTATTATTCCATTTATGCAAAAGTATGACCCTTCCACATGGAAGACTAGACTTTGAATAACATTAACAAAGTAAACCATACTAGATGGGATAGACTTACCTCAACAGGAAGATTCAGAGGGAATGCTTTGATTGCGAGCATGATTATAATTCTAAGTTGGGAAAGGAAACGTTCACCCAAAACATTCACATACTTTGAAAAGTACAACTATCAGTCCTTTCAGGTAAGAGCTCTAATAATTTTTTCTTTCTATTTCTACTTCTAATGGTATTTTTTGGGGCAAGGCTCAGTCATCAACTGTTTCTCATTTGTGTTGTGACCCTGGAAAATGTATTTAACTTCTCTGTAAAATGCAAGAACTAAAATAGAACTATCTCCTTAAACTTGTGAGAATTATAAGGAGAAAATATAAGGAGAAATTTTAGGATAGTAGCTTCATCGTAATAGGTGTAGTTACTATTGGAATTATTTTAAAAGTATGCTTGGTGTTGCCTAGCAGGCAACTTAGTCCGGAACTTGTTTGAGAACTCCCTGTGTTTGTGCCAATTGTTAGATTTTTGCTTGGATTTCTATTATTCAAATACTGTATGTTGTAAGAAATTTGATATCAGCAACAACCTCAATCTCTGTACCTCTACAGAACCTAGCATTTCTTGAACAAATGACTCAATAAATTGATGAAAACAAATACACAAATGAACCAAAACTTTTTCTACTCCCAGTGTTTCCACTTGTCTTGTCTTCAGGTTTCCTGAAGAAAACCACTAATTAATATAAAAGAATTCCCCTCAGTGCAGTAAATAGATTTTCAAAGTTTGGTCCTAGAAAGGGCAAAGTGTTATTCCCAAGGAATACATTCTTGATGGATGCAATTTTATTTCATCCAGGGGAGGCAGGAAAAATAGTTTGGATCAGTGAACATTCCTGGCTGTTCTGAAATCAAGGAGCAAAATTTGCCTTTCACATCAGAAAACTTAGAGACCACATTTATTCCTTCTCACTCTTTTCGGCATCCTTTAAGCAAAACTAGGTGCTTGTGAGTACTTGTTTTCCCTCAGATCTCAACACACAGACTCACATATCTTCCATGTGTGCCTCAGGGCAGCTCTTGTCTCTATTAGACAGGTCTCTATGTTCACTTCCAAAAGTGCGTGAACGGGAATGAAAATCACCAGTCCTCTAGAATAACATCTGAGGCACCACTCTGTCAGTACTGACACACTGCAGAATGGCCACAGATGGCCGCCCAGGGACAACCATACGACGGCATAGACTTCTGCAGAGAGCAATATGTGCTGGAAAGTGTCGCCAAAGTCTGCATTCACATGCCCACACTGGAGTCGCATAGCTGTGCTACTGCCAGAGGGCTTCCTGAGGAGGGAGGAGACTGAGCAGGTGTAGGCTTTTGAAAAATCCCTCCCCTTCCATGACAAAGAGATTGAGACCTAAATCCCTGTATGAACAGCTATCTATATCTCATTGATTTAGAGCATAGCACTGCAGCAAAATCTTTCCTCCTAGTCTCTATCATTTTCTACCTATTTGCATTTTTATACCCTCTGTGCTTAAGAGGTTAATGGAGCTTTCATCCCTTGTAATGCCACCCGAAATACAATGTTATCTATTATAAATTCCACCAAAATGCACATTCCAGCCAGCATTCTTAGTAATCATTCCCTCCAGAGTTTGCTGGAGCATTGCTCACAAGCTACACGTCTTAGAAACTTGACCTTCTGTGAGGGTTAGCGTCTGTCAGTGGAGTCACAGTTACATCCTTGACTCATGGAGTGAATGCAGACGTTATAACATCATTTTAAATATATCATTGGATGGTCAAAATAACATATAGACTTTAAATATGCATATAAAAGTAATTATCAGATATCTCCTCACAAGCTTACTTTTCAGTGTCATCAAATATCTTTTCAATATTCTAGACACTATGAATAAATTTTCTTGTCTGCTTTATTATTGTTCGTACTGACCACTCAAGCAGCTAATGGTCCCAAACTATCTTTATTGTAACATTCCATTCCTTTTAACTTTTTTTAAATTCATTTTTAAAAATCTACTGACAGCTTAAATTTACAGTCTACCAAGAATGTTTACTTGGATGGAATTATGATTTCTGCATTTGTCTGCATTTTATGAAGTAAACAAAATGCATCATGATCCTTTGATCAAGATTATCTGTATTACCTCTTGCTTGTTTAAAATATTAAGAAATATAATTATTTTATACCGAATAATAAGAAAAAGTCAAAACATTTATTTTTAACTAGATTCACAGTTTAAAAAAGTCAAAACTAGTCAAGATCGTTTCTCTTTAATCTTCATTTTATATAATAACTGCTTAAAGGCATAGGAAACAAGAAAATAATCTGACTACAGTCAGATGAATAATGTTTAAACACATATTTTTTCATGAGGGTTACCAAGTACCTAACACCAAACCATAATTCTAGGTTCAAATTGCAGTTCTGAAATTCTTTTTAAACATATTCTCATTACAGTCAAAATTTTTATAAGTAGGTTAAAAAAAAATCATAAGCAGAAAAGGCAAAAGAATATTTTACTTATCCTTTAAAATTCCAGGACATTCCTTGGCTATTTCATTCATGTTAGATTAATCCCAAGTAATAAAATGCAAAATAATGATGTACATAATTTGTTTTTGAAGTACTGATGTGAATCACTAAAGATTTCTATGTTAATTGGAGCATGCTTGTTCAGCACTTTATATGCCAGTGTTGCCTTTGAGTTCATTGCATTGTTGCATAGGTTTTTAAAATATTGTTGGTATTACACAAGTCAACTCTTGCACAACTGTGATGAGAACTGTTAAAAAAAAAACAAAAAAAAACCATTCTAAGGTGAAATTGCTCCACTGGGCAGAAGATACCTATTATGTCATGTCAATTAAGTGATTTCTGAAACAAGAAGTATTTGTTTAAACTAACATAGGCAATATTCTTAATTGCCACGAGGATTCTGATGTGAAATTTACAGTGAGCAACCTCTTCTGGTACCTAAAGGAATGAAATACTTTTCTCAATGACAAAAGAATTTGTGCCTGGCACTATAATTCATGTTTCATGAAATTTAGGAACTTTAACGGAAGGCTACTTCAAACTCAAATGTTTATGTTTTTCTGCTGCTTATGTTCAGTTTCATTTTCTGTGCACATAGCCTCCTTCCTTGAGAAAATTAAAAGAAAACTGACACTACTATCAAAACACAAGAAAATATGCACACATTTTTAAAGTAGCAGAAGTGTCTGATCAGACAAAACTGTGACATGCTATTGCTATTTTAGTTCACTCGCTTCTTCTATGTGCCTTTTAAACTCTAACAATATGAATATTAGAATTTAAAATTTAAAAAGACAGGAAAAGATTCAGTATTAGTTAATAGATAACTAGTATTGGAATAAAAAAAAAATAAAGTAAGACTTCAGACACCCAAGAATAGTGCCTAATGAAAGGAAAATATCTGTGACACATTCAGATTTTATGATTCTTATAAGAAAATATAGCAAAATTAACGCCTGATTATTTGTAAGAGTATCTGTAGTTTGGTAGCACCGCAAATCAATTTCAAAATTAATAAATTAACTCAGTTTATAGAAAGAGAATTCACCAAATGCCAAGACTCAATGTAAACAACTATACTTTATTTCTTTTTTGCTTAAAAAATGTTACAAAGAGAGCCTGGCATGGTGGCTCATGCCTGTAATCCCAGCACTTGGGAGGCTGAGACGGGAGGATCATTGTGAGTTCGAGACCAGCCTGGGCTACGAAGTGAGCGCAAGGCCTGTCTGAAAGGCATAGTGAGACCCTGTCTCAAAAACACAAGGGCCAGGGATTTAGCTCAGTGGCCTAAGTGCCTGCCTGGCAAGTGCAAGGTCATGAGTTCAATCCCCAGTGCTGCAAAAAAAAAAAAAAAGTTACAAAGAGCACTACATCACTTATATAATGAAGTTTCAGTACAATTTGCTGTCCTATTCTAATTGCATATCATGCTAAACTAGTATTTGGATTTTGAAATTTCATTTATCAAGTATCTATCATGCATTTCAGCAAAATATATTTCACATAGGTTCATGATCAAAATACAAAAGAAGGAAAAGATACCCATAGCTTTAAGTAAAATTTTATTTTAAAACTCATCCCTCAAATAACTGTCACATAGTTAAACAAATTCATAAAGCAGAATTGGAAATAGCCAGTCTCCAGTGCCTCTTGCCCTTTACTTACTTCTTCCAGCAAACATACCAATTATTATAAGACAGAGCCTCCTGGTCATCTAACCTTCGCTCTTGAACCTTTCCTGATTTTACTTTCTCCTTCTACTCTGTTTATAAATCTGCTTGAGGTCACTTTTATCATCTTTGCCACTTACTAGCTGTCTGCCACTTAAAAGCTGCTTAACTTCACTCTTTGTTGGTTTTCTGATATATGAAACAGGAATAATAATAGTACCAGCTCAGAGCTACTGCTATGGTGAGCTGATACAGTGGTTGGTATACGTAAATGATCAATATATATCACCCACCATTTTTCTATCTATATGGATAATAAATTCTGTATCATTCCCAGATAAATTTTTAAATAAGCAAAACTTCTCCTAAACAATTCCAACTTGTCTATTTTTTTCCCTTTCTTCCAATTTCACATCTTTCTTCTTAGGCTACATGCTAAACTAGAGTTGGCAGGGGACTCTGCTCCACACAATAAGGACTCGAGCTGGGAAATGTAGGCAAGCAGAACATTGGGTGACCATCAGGAGGCCACAGTTTGCCCTTCTGGTTACCAAACATTCTCCCTTCTTTCTTTGGTCCTTTCTTTCTACATATGGTTTCCATTCCTCAAGGGAGAAGTCAAAGGCCCATCCTAACATCATCCTCATCAAAGTTCATTATCTGTGAGAGATGAATTGTCTAAATCACTTTCAAATGTGAATCCATCTGTCCTACATTCACTCAGTATACAGCAATGGAACAGCAGTTGAGAAACACATAGACCCCACTGGCTTGTAGCAATTCTGAAATCCCACTGGGCAGAAATTAAGAGCTTTCTTAGAAATGGTTTAGGGATTTCTTTTATTAAGCTCCAATTCTACACTTTAAGAAGCTCTTCCTGGTTCCATCTTCTAAGAGACTGTTTTTCTTTCTCAGTATCTTCTTTAACTATAACTGAAGTAGTGATTAGAACAAACTCTACACGGGACACACAGATTACTAGACTGTGTCACTTCCATATGAGAAGAGAGAGTTCCAAGATTTGTTTAAAATCTTGAACAACATAAGTCTCTCCTGTTTATGTTTTCGTTTTTTGCAATAATGAGAATTAAATCTAGGGCCTGTGCCAATCATTTTACATTTTCTTTTTACTTTTCAGACAAGTTTTTGGTAAGTTGCTAAACTACCCATGCTGGACTCAAACTTGAGATCCTCCAACCTCAACTTCCTAGAGTGCTAGGGTTACAGGTGGAACCACCACACGCAGTTGCAATCACAAGACTTTATTTACTCCAGGTTCATGAATCTTTTCACAGTATGGATTTATTTTATGGAGAAGACAGATGAGAAGGAGGAGGGGGAAAAAACATGAGGACAAAGAGGAGATGCCCTTTCTTTCATGAGATGCCCACAGTTCATTTTAATATATGGCCTTATGTTTCTTTGTTTTTTCTTCTTTCTCATTGTCATAACCACTACCTTTAACCTGCACACACTCTTTTTTCTTTCAGATTAAGGGTCACTCCCTAAAACTGCAAGCATATCACTAATTTGATATTCCCCTGGAAGCAATTAATCAGTTGAAAATGTTTACTGGGGATTTGTCCATTATGGGCCTCTTGTCCTAAAGTATTATGAATACATAATCTAGATCCCTGAATCACTGTGTGGAAAACATCTGTCTACTGATCAGAAATACATACCTGTAACTGGGGGTTTAGCTCAGCGGCACAAGCTCCTGGCTTGGCAAGCATGAGGTCGTGAGTTTGATCCCCGATACCAAAAAAAAGAAATGCATACCTGTGTTATACTTTTCCTGAAGCAAGCATTAACTTCTATTTTATTTAGTCACTGAAATTTAGTCACTATAAGAAAGTGCCCAACTTATAAAATCAATTACTCAGGAACATTCTAAAATACTATTGGATTTTTTGATGCATGGCATTGAATTGTTTTCATATACTTAAAGCCCAACGGATAGTAACTGAGATGGTATTTTGTAGCGTACATACAACACATTCAATAATCAGCAAAATGAAAAATAGTCATAAGTGGGCTTGCCAAGAAATGTAAGTTATTTTCTATTCCTTTTCTGTTTATCAAATAAAAATGATATTGCAATAAATATTCCTTGAAGAAAAGCAAATATTCATAATGAGAACATGAAAGTTTGATAGCTAAAATGTGATCAAACAACACATGAAACAAAAAAGTCACATACAAACATCAATGTATACTTTCAAAGTTTGATTAATCAGCATGTAAGGATTAAACATAATAATTTTTTAAATACCAATTATTGCCACTAGGCTCCATTTTTAGCTTTTGAATTATTGATGGCGTACAAGTGTGAATATACAGTATTATTTGTGTTCACACTTAATGCACATATAGATGTGAACTTAAAAAAAAGAAATGCAAATTAACTTTTAAATGTAGAATATAACAACCAATAGTGATACATTCTAGCTCCTATATTTAGAACAGTGGTAGAAAATGTTTTCCCTTTAATTGTACATCCTTTAACTTAGCAAATTGCTAACCAGTACTTCTATTATTGCTCCTTTTGGTTGTAGTTTATGAAAATGTTTCTAGGTATGCATTTGTATGCTTGTAATGCTTTAAAACTTGTCCAGCATAGATGTCTACCTTTGAATAAATGAAAAATAGTTAACTCTAGGGAACTGAATATAGAAGGTAAAATGAGGAGAAACTTTTATTTTCCCCCACCTACAATAGTACATTGTGTAATTTTTGTAACTGTATGAATGATTCACTCTTGTAAATTTTTTAATAGAAAAAATTGTTAGAACTGAATGAGAGAATCTGGAATGGCCTCATTTGCATTAAGTGTCTAGAACAATGCCCTGCCCGAGGTAGGATCTAGTAAATAGTTGTTAAAGGAATAAATCAAGCTATTACACTCAGAACATATTAGTACATGAAATGAGGGAGGAGTTACTTACATTGGATTTCACCATAAAAAGATCTCAGTTCAGATAAAATTGACAGCTGACATTTACTTTCCAGGAACAAATCATAAGAAGGCTTTGTTCACATCATTCTTGAAAAGTTAATAATAAAATTAAATTAGCTATTACCAAAATAGGTTTAATTATATATCTAATAATGGATGTAGGAATTTTTTTTACATTCTTTGAAAAACACTAAAGATCTTCAATTTTTTAAATAGAAAATATTCACTTCCACTCAATTTAACAAATAAAAGGTTTGAAGTTACCATCTTTTTAAAACATTTTTCAAATAAATTTTCAAAGAAAGGGCAGTGTGCTATTAAGTGAAAAAGGCTTCTTATAAGGTCTATCTTGGTAAAGAACCAGGTTCTTTGTTAGATTGAAAAAACACGTTTGCTAACCTGACACAGATCACAAGCAAGCAGGAACATTCTAGCTATCTTATGTGGAATTTTAATAAACACAAACAGAAAAAGAAATTAAATCACAGAAAACATTTAGCAATCACAAAATGAGCCTCTAGAGTATTGAAATGAGTACCACCTTCATGTTCTATCAATTTTGACTTTTACATCGTATTAGAAACTACCAGCATGTGGAAATAAACTACTTGTAAAGTAAATTTCCACTTTAAGGCTAGTAAGGGTGTGTGCTAAAGAAAATACAAAGCTGGAGGATTAAGCAGTTTTGAGTATGAAAACTAATGCTCACATTGGGTCATAGTACATATTTGTCATACATATTAATCACATTCATTATAGTGAATTTTTACCTGTACATATATTAGTTCTTCTTTTTTCCCCATTCCCTTTACCTCCCTGCTAACTTCTTTCCCCTCCCCATTTACAAAATCTTGGTTTCCAATTTTTTCTCTTCCATTCTTTTTTTTCCCCCTTTTCCCTTCCTTTTCTTCCCCCTTCCCCCCTCCCTTATTCCCCTTCCCATTTGAATAAGTTTTTCCTATTTCCCAATACTTCTTCTCCATTATGCTTCTTATTTACTCTTTGGGTTTTTCACACAAGAGAAACAATGTGATATTTAAAATCATGTACCTGATTTACATCACTTAAGGTTATGGTCTCAAGGTGCATCCATTTTCCTACAAATGATTCCAGTTTATTCTTGTTTATGGCATAGTAGTGCTCCATAGTAAATAAATACCACATTTTCTTTATCTATTCACCTGTTGATGGGTTTATAGGCTGTTTCCAAGATTAAGCTATTATAAATTGTGCTGCTATAAATATAGGTATGCATGTATCACTGTGGTATGATGCTTTTAACTCTTTAGGGAAGGTACCTGGAAGGGTAATAGCTGGGGCACTTTCACTACCTTCTCATGAACCTACTTGCAGTCTTCCTTATCTCTTAGTCAGTTATATGAACATTTCCATCTTTATATGTCCAGGTTCCTAATGGAGAGTCAT
>RJWT010006165.1:0-29644 GCA_004365215.1 Cuniculus paca
TGTGACCCTTACCAGTCCGTATGAAAGCTAGCAATATAAAAGAATACAAGGGATAAGATTAGCAAATGTTGAGTGGAATCCCATAATACCTGCATACTCCACAGAGTAACTGGAGACTCATGAGTCTTCTTGATGCATGAAGACCTTAAGAGGTTGTCTCTGCTAACAGAAAATTTCATTTCTTAACTTGACCTTATGGTCCTGCTCCCCTTTCAGCCCCTAGTTAAGCTGCCATTGGTACAGGATTTATAATGTGTCGCTGGCCTGTCCCAGAGACATTGACAGAGGTGTGATAGAAAAGCTGGATAATGAAGAATGGAGATGATTTAGCTGACCCTCAAGACAGACCACTAGACACATATTCCAACCACTAATCCTTGCCCTTGATGCCAAGTTGCTTTGTCCAAAGGGACATTTTCTCTGAGTGACCAAGATGCCCATAGTTTCTACTCAGGATGGGAGCCCCCAAATCTTGGAAAATTATTGTTTTTAAGCATATTACAGTTTCCCAGAAGAGAACCTGCATTTTATTCCTCTTTTAGGTTTTTAAACAATAAGGTAGATCTTATAAATAAGAATTTTTATTTTTTAGGAAAAGAAAATCTTTTGACTGTACCAAATGTGAAAATATTATGTTGCAGTGAAACGTGTGAGCTAGGTAGTTTTAGAGTTCTTTCCAGGAATTTTAAAGTGTTTTTAACTTTATTTTGTTATAGGTAAGGCTATGTTAATTTGTGTTTTAAACAAATAGTGAGACTTTGGGCTTCTTTTTTTAGAATTTGACTAATTTAAAAAACCGTTATTCCCCTAGAAGTGAATCTTATTCCTGTTTCACAAATTTGAAAATAAAACTCTGACTTTTGAGGTAACAGAGGAAGAAATAACAGGCATCCAAATTTTAAATTACTACTTTTATCCAGCACTAACAATATCTTACATTGTAGACATAGTTTTCATAGTTAAAGTTGATAAAATGTGTGCCTGTGCATCTTAATTCTGATTCTTTTATTTTTTTAGTTAATATGGTAACACTTCTCAGTCCCAATTTTCTCAGCATTTAGGAAAAATTGATTAGCTGTTTAAGCTATGAAAAAAAAAGCCTGTTTTCCTAATTTTCTAGGTTTTGAATGACTGATAGACCCTGCCTGAAGATAAAGTTGGTGAAAGAGCTTGCATTTTCCTACCTGGGTAGTTATCAGTCTTCTCCTAAACCACAGTCTGCCTTTTGATAGCCCTAATAATTAATTTGGTCTTCTCTCTCTTTCTCTGCCACCCCCCCCCCCGCCCCATTCACAGGTTATCTTGACGAATCAAATTACAACGCATCTGAGCGGAGCCCTTGCTTCTCAGGCAGACCTGGTGTCTCCAGCTGATGATTTGTCCCTGTCTGAAGGTAAGGGATCTGTCCTGGGGAGGCTGTAACTTAACACTGACATATAGCCCCACTGCCTCTCTGCCTCCTGTTGAGAGCGAGGAGACAGTGGCTAATGGGCACTGGCCAGTGAAGCTAGCCAGAGCCTGGCTGGCTTGGCCACCTTTCCTAGCATCTGATCACTCATATTTGTGTTCTTGCTCTGTCCCTATAAGTGTGCTTCCTTTTTCACTTGAGTGAGTCATTTTCACAGGCATCCATCATTTTCATCTGGAGGTTTGTCACTCTTCTGTGGGTTGTCTTAGGACCTTAATATGACAACTGGCAAACTGCTAAATGGTTTTCTTCTGAGACTGATGGTCACACGTTGACTTTACCAGCAGTCCCGTGGCAGTTTAGCCTTTCTTTGTACTGAGTACATGCATGGCTAAACGTGTACACCAGCTTTTTGTGCTAGAGACGTGACATTTCTGGTCAACTTTACAGAAAGATTAAAAACCTTCACAGTGATAAATGTACAAAATTTTCACCTCCCTCTCCTATTAACAAAGGTCAGTCTGGCTATGGTTTTGATGGTAGGAAGTTTTAGGTAGCTGGAGGAATTATAGCAAGTCAGAGGGTGTTGGCTAGTTTTATTGAATGCTCTTACTTGACATTTCTGATTTCTTGCTGAAGTTGAATTTCAGTTACAATGATATGGGTCTGGGTAGATGCACCTAGCTCTTCTAGGTTCTCTTCCCTTTTCACTTTCTAGAATTGTCTGTGATGGAATACAGGGGGCTTTTAGGTCTAACAAGCCTCCCGATTGCCCAGAAGGTCTTCCACAGTTTGGCAGCCTTGGTTTGTGGTCTCAGAAACTGCAAGAGCCACACTCCTGCTTCTTAGTGGTTTCTTTCAGAGTGAAAACTAATGACATGTTTACAAAAGCTATAAAATGCTCTGTATACTTTCTTTTTACCTTCAGTGATACTTTATTATCCTCCTGTCACCTGGGCTGAAAAGCTGAATCATCTAGAATCTCTCGCCCTCCCCCAACTCCTTTCATTAAGCCGGCTTAAATTTTTCTCTCCAAATATATCTTTCCTTTTTTCTTTTTTAATTTGTGTTGTAGTCAACTAATTTGTTAAACTCACAGTAGAACTATTTTAATAAAATCCAAAAAACCTCCCCGATTTTAGTCTCTACCCTTGCCATTCTGCTGGTACCAAATTAAACTTCTATGTATCTCTTTCCTAATCAAAAAACTGGGAGTTGTCTTATGAGAGAATAGCTAAAATTGGGAAGCCAATTTAAAAATATCCAAGCATTTAGGGATTGTTATAATCAGCCTGAGTAGAAATATTTACACCGTAGGAATCAGCAAATGCAAAACCTCAGGTGTTTTTCCTACTTTGGGGTGGGCCAGTTTCCAGAATACCACTAGATAAAAGTTAATGTTTCTTAACCTTTCACAGTGCACCCTTTCCTTCCTGTTCAGCCTTAGTTCCTACCAATCTTTTATGTGAGACTCCTTTGCCAAGTATGCTGATCTTCTACCCTTCCTACTCCTGCCTCCACACTGTAGCAGAGACTGCTCGCCTCATCTAGAACATTTCCCCTTTTTACTTTTACCACTTACGGTCTTTCCAAGTCCACTCCTTCCAGGAGTAAAGATCACTTCTTGCCTGGAACCTCCATGCCTGTATAGTTTGTGTCACTCTGTCTTCCTCCTTCTTGTCCTTTCTTCTTGCTCAGCTATGTAAAGAAATGGTCTAAAAAAAAATTCATTTGACTTTTCACATTTTTCTGACTAAACTGGCAGATTTTTTATTTTTTTTTTTTTGAGACAGGGTTTCACTATGCAGTTCAGGCTGGCCTTGAACTTACTTTGTAGCCCACACTAGCCTCGAACTTGCAGTGATCCTCCTGTCTCAGCCTCCCGAGTGCTGGAATTACAGGCACGTGCCACCACACCCGGCTAAACTGGCAGATTTTTAAGGACTGTATATCATATTCTTTTTGTGTCCGTATTTTCCTTCAGCGACTAGTAAAATTATAGGCATATTTTAAGCAGTAAATAAATGCTGGATGAATACTACCCTGTACACTTTGGAGTAACAGTGACCACAAGAATCTTACAAAGCACAAAGGAACATCATTAAAAATTGTTGTTATAATTACATACACACAATCCCACATTTGTTCAGCTTTAAAGCTGAACAAAAGAAAGTATCTTGCTGCCTTATTTGACAGTCAGTATTCTTTTTTGTGACTTTCTCATTTATCTGAAGCAAAGAAGAGAAGTAAAATAGAGACAAAAGAAATGGTTCTGAACTGCAGTTTAACTGCTACAAAAAATGGTCATTTGTTCATCGAAAAGGGGAGTTACCAGCTCATCCTTAGGCAAGTTTTCCTTATTCTGAGGTCCAAGGGAAAATGGAAATAATTGCTTTTTCCACATCTTTTTTCTTGTATAGCTGAACAGATAAAGAGAATATATAAATATTTTCCCTGAAGTCTATAATGAAGCTACTTACCAGTGAATTAAAATGAACAAATGTCTTAGAACATTTGTCCTCTTCAAACATACTGCAATGGTTGTTACATGTATTCATATATTATATGATACCATATTTCATGTCTCATATAAAATATCAATTTCATCTTATTGCTTCAAATATCCATTATATCAGCTTGATCTTTGCGTTAACTGACCTTGGACAAGTCCGTCATTCACTTGGGGCCTCAGTTTCCTCTTACATTCTGTGTTAGAGTGGATAAATAAAAGATTGCCTAAGTCTTCTCCAGTTCTAACGTTACAAATTAGGAGGTGCTTCTGCATTCAGGAGCATCCACTCACAGATAGGGTTTTACTTCTGATTTACAGAGTCCTATAATAGATTTCAGCTGCGGAACAAAGGACACTGCTTAAACAGTGCTTGCTGGAAAACAGTTGTGGGGCAAGAACAAGCGGCCCAGAGTAGCCAGTGATAAAAAGATCTGAGTTGACCTGAGTGGAGTGCCCAGCAGGGGCTGATTTGGGAAATGAAGTTCCTTCTGCTCTGTCGCAGAAGAGGCAATACAAGTGACCTGGCCCAACTGAGAGATCTCTTCTATCCCAGCAGATCCTGTGCTATTAATATCTGCCAGCTGCAAGCCCAGAACATCCCCCTGCTGAGATCAAAGGAGCCCCTATCTTAGCTGGAACAAGGTCATCTGCACAGGGCTGTAAAAGTGAGCCCTGGCTGGCTGCAGGGATGTCTATGGGGGAGGAGAAGTCAGGAGATGGGGAGGTGCTCTCTCACGCTCCTTTAATCTTGGCTGACCAGCTGTTGCCCTCCTAGTGTTAGTAAAGTTGAGAGTTCTTTGTTTTCATGTTGGCCCCCCCCCTTATTAAATTTGTTGCTTGGTTGTTTCTTGGATTAAGTATATCCGGTGATCATGGTGTGAGTCTATGATATGATCCCCTTCATATAAGTTTCATTTCACCATTGAACTATCCACCTCCCAAATGGGAGCTCTAGAAAAAGAAGAAATGGACCCCAAAGGCAAGGACTTTCCTGATGTTTCTCCTGCTGCCACAAAGGAATTGTGCCTTGAGAAGGAATGAGTGGGCAAATGGAGTTTTCTGTATTCAGTTAAAATAATTCCTCATCTCTGCTGTGTGCTTGTCAATTTGTAGCCTGTCTTTTACAAGCTATACTATCTAATGCGTTTAGGAGATTGGGACTTTCAGGATTTACACAAATTGAAAGGTTAAAAATCACTATCCTAATGTGTTTCTCCTTCTCACTGGTTTGCACATACTTATGGTTGTACATGTTGGTGTGGGAGAAAGGCAGATGACAGGACCAAAATTGACTCCAGGGACAGGAGGAGGTTATAGACAGGCTACAGTATCAGTGCTAAAATTTCTGAAGATCTTGCAAACATGTTTCTTCTAGGGTAACATTAGCGACAAGGTCATTCTTCCCACTCTGTAAGTCAGATTAAATATCTCATTGGTGAGTGGATGCTCCTGATTGTCAGATTCACCTCACTATCCTAAAGTGTCAGAGCTGGAAGACTTTAATAATGTTCTATTCATCTAATGTGTCATTTAATCAGAGATACAACAGAAATACAGTTTTTATGTTTGTGTTTTATATTGTATAGAGAACCCTTTCCTGTCCTCCTTGTGATTCAGGAAGGTTTATAATTATAATCCCATGGAGAAGTTATTGGAATTCCAACCAGTTAATTCCAATCTGCCACTTCCATGCAACCCACAGCGAGAAGAAAAACGCCGAGACATATATACAGTTGTGGAGAGCCAAGGGGTCCTAAGTCCAGCCAAGATGGTGGCTTACCAGAACAAAGGCCTTGACCCAGAGCCCTTCCCAGGTTTTATTGATTCTCCATGAGGGGAGTGGCTTGGGAATGAGTGGCAGGAAATACGTGACTGCCGTGACTACCATGAACTGGTTTAGGTAGGAGGTCTGAGATCACCTCTGTGATATGCAGAGGGCAAGAAATGCAGAGAGAGCAATCTGCATAACAACTGAGATAACATCTAATAATTTGGGGTTGGTGCTTCAGTTCTGATGTACAATCTTTTCGCCCTGGGAAGTCACAGCCTCTTTCTCAAGGCTCGGTCCCAGTCCACAACGTGGGGCATGGCTCTCCATCCTGCCTGGCTCAACCACGTATTTGGGGAGTCACTGGATGGGGTAACACTGACCTGTTGCTTTGCCTTAGGGATTACACATCAGCTCCTCAGCCAACCCAATTTACATTGCTTAATGCCAATTGAAGGGATAAAGAAATAACCTAGCCAGCTCTGTACATATCAATACATGGAGATAGGGCCAAGTTTATCCAAAATGGAGGTAGTTGTTCCTTTTTTTCAAGGAGTGTCATCTCGGTGGTTCCCCACAATATTGTTCTAGACCAGGCACTGTGATTCAAAATATTTTCTTCAGTTTTTGCTTTGTTGACAGAAACTCTGCACACATAGGTCATCCTGGAGTCCAGTGATTTGTTATTGTGACTGTTCTGTTTCTTACTGTTTCAGTTCTTTCTTGGAATCACTGCAGACACTAAGGACTACTGGTCCTCAGTCATAGGGAACCTCTTTTTCTTGTAATGGTAGTACAGAAAAGATCTAACAGCCAGCTGGCCTATGTTGCCATGTCCTATTCTAAAGTCACCTGGGATTTGAGCAAAAGTACTGGCTGAGTCCCCTTCTATGAGGCACAGTTGGTAGGTGGCATTGATGTATGGTGACAGTTGAGCCTTCTGCAAGATTACAGCTCAGTACAATACAGACCTTTATCTTTCTTCTGAGGCTATAACGGGTTACTTCAATGTGGTGACATGGTCAGCTTCAGAAGTCCCATTTGGCTATATGGGAGTCAAGATATTATTAGGCTACCATCCTGGAATCCCCAGGACTTGGCATGTTATCTTTTTACCTGCATGAATAGCTCTTGATAGATTATAGTACATAGAAACTAAAAATCAGAAGTACATGAAAGAGGGAAAGAATACAAGAAAAAAAGTACTACTTACTAGAACCAAGAATGGTTTCTAGTTTTGGTGCTAGAAGTCTTTCTATTTTGGGTAGAGTCAGGAGAATTAATGACTTTTTCATGTGTAAGAGAAAATATTTTGGGACTAAATTCCCCAGCAAGCCATCCCTGCAAAAAGCTGGAGTCCATTTGAAAGATTATATGCAATTGCATGGCTTGTGTCTCTTTTAAAATAAATTCAGCAAGCAAGAACAGCTCAGAATGGTTGGGGCGAATCAGGGACTCATGGTTGTGAAAGAAGCAGACTTCAAAGCATGGTATGAATTTTCGAGTTTTATTTCCACTCTTGCTTTCCAGCTGGATCTGCTCTGGATTTACTGCAGGATGTTTGAAAATGTGGCTCCCTGCTAATCTCAGACAGTTGCTGTGATCAATGGTTTCTTTCATTTCCGATAAAAAACACTAATGTTTCTGCTTAAATTGTGTACTTTCAGCTTTATTATTTTAGTTGTGATTTATTGTTCTGCATTACCCAAATTTGTAATCCATTAACCACAAACTTTGGGGTGGGTTGGTCAAGTTGTGGAACTCTCTCCACAAGTTAGCTCCAAGGCCCTGCATGGCCCAGTCTCCAACTGAATGTTCATTGGTTTGTGTAAACATGTACAACTGCATGTGGGTGGGGCAGCTTCCAGTATCCACTCCTCAGGGCCCTGGAGCAGGTTAGCTAAATGGTGCTTTGAAAACATAAGGTGTCACACCGTGTCACTGCTGTCAGCATTATTAGCGTTAGTATCTCCATAGTACTTTGAACTGTTTTAAAATGATGAATTTCTTAATCTACCTCAAGCAACTGAAGCATGAAGAAGAGAAGGGAATTGCTCAAAGGCCACACAGTGAGTGGAGGGTGGTGGTGCTGGGAACAGGAGTCAAGAGTGCTTCCCATGAAATCTTAGATTTGGACACTGAAGCCTCTTACAAGTGAGTTTTGGATAAAAATATTTAAAGGTCTTGGTAATCTTTCAATTCTTGATTCCAAAGCCACAGACATATATCAGCACACAAGCCCTCATGTGCTTCTGTTCACGAGGACACATGCATTTTCCATACTCCACTCTCCCTGGTATTCAAGAATCCCTGACACTTGACTAGTCTATATTATTTCCAGCAACTACTCAGATGCCATGAAAGGTCTAATTCATAGAAAAAGATTAAAAGCACCAAAAATATGTTTGGCTAAAGGAAATCTAAATATTGCATAAGGCAGGAAGGCTAGCATTGTATAAAGATGGACACAGCCTACAAACGTCTGAAAAGCTATAAATCTCAAGGAGGAACTTGAGGATTTTCAGCAGGGAGGCCCGGGGACAATATACCCATGGCCGAGGGATCAAAAGGAGAAAGGGAACATTAAAGTCAACAATCAGGAAGTACTTCTGGTCATGAGTTCTGTTTTGCTAATGCCAATTTACCAAAGAAAGACAACATTTGAAGCTCAAGGTGCATTGGAATCAAGTTAGGGATGAGAGCCAGAAAGTTGTTTTCGGGGAGTAGTCTTTGAGGTAGTTCTTATGAGAGCTGGGCTAGATGTTTTGAAAGTATTTCAGCCATGCTGTCAGATTTCTGTGCCACATAGGATTTGCTGTCTAATTTCCCACATCTTCATGTTTTCCTGCTGAAATCTTAAGGTCAGGAAGACCAAAAGGGCAATACCTAAACTAGCTTTGCCAATCACCTCAGCTACAGAAGTGTCAGAGCCAAAGTGCAGAAAATGAGATCCCCAGAGCTAGCATGATCCTGAAGGCCTTCAAATTGGAAGGGTCCTCTAAGAAGAGATCCCTATTTGCCATCATTGCACAGCATTCTATACCAACGGTGAGTGGTCTCTAGGTCAGAGATATCACAAAGAAGGTCTTTAAGAGTGGTGCTTGAAGGATAATTTAGTTTGTGCTATCATGTGGCTTGAAATACTTATAGAATACATTTGCAGTGTTTACCAGGGCTTGGGGAAACATATAACGAGGCCTGTCTAGACAGTGTAACCCAAGGATGGTCAAGCTGAGCTCTGATCTAGGTTCTCATTCTCTCACTTCCAATACCACATAAACCACCTGCTCAGAGAAGATGAGTGACTTCCCCAAACAAGGATGTTCTTTTTTTTTTTTTTTTTAACCAGAAATTGAGGCCAGGGCCTTTACATTGAGCTATGACTGTCTACAGCCCTTTTTTTGTTACTCAAGATAGGTTCTCACTAAGTTACCCACTTCAACTTGTGATTGTCCTGCCTCAGCCTCCTAGATTATTAGGATTACAAGTATGTGCCTCCTTGCCTAGTTTAGGACTATTCTTCAGTCAAAGATTTGGAGTGGTTATTTCTCTACCAGTACCTTTATTCTAGTGGTTTGCAAACTTTAACATACATCAGAATCACCTAGAACTTATTAATACACACATGCCTTGGCTCCTACTCCCAGTTTCAGTTGGTTTGGGAAGAAGCCAAAGAATTTATGTTTCTAACAGATTCCCACGACTTGATGATATTGTTGGCCTGGGGAACCACACTTTGAGAACCACTGTTATTCAAGACCCTATCTGTGTTAGGCATTACAGATTCCAAGACAAGTGTGTCTCTATCTGAGCTCTTAAGGAGACAACCTCCTAAAGGGAAACGTAGATATATACGAGGGGTGACTTTAGCATTCATACCAGTGAGACATGCCTGCATTAGGAGTTCTGTAGGCTTTATCTCAGTGTGGGATAGGGTGGTTACTAGGAGGCTTCAGAGCTATTTTGGTGGCAAGAAACAGAAAGCCTTTGAAGCTTACTTTTAAAACAAAAAGGCAGGCTTTTTATTGAATAGCTGAAATTTATGGGCCATATATTGTATGTCTGGCCATGTAAATTAACTATTGAATTTAATTCTCCCTAAAACCCTCTCAGGACAATATCTACTATCCCATTTAATGGATGAAGGATCAAGGGCTTAAAAGACAACACAATTACTAGCAGAACCAGAATTCCAACCTAGGGAAACTGGCCCCAGAACTTATATTTTTATCTGTGAATCTCTTCAGTAAGAATATAATTATGATTCTCAGCCAGGTGTGGTGGCTCACGCCTGTAATCCTAGCACTCGGGAGGCTGAGACAGGCGGATCGTCGTGAGTTCGAGACCAGCCTGGGCTACAAAGTGAGCTCAAGGCCAGCCTGAATGGCATAGTGAGACCCTGTTTCAAAACAAACACAAGGGCTGGGGATCTAGCTCAGTGGCCTAAGCACCTGCCTGGCAAGCGCAAGGTCATGAGTTCAATCCCCGGTGCTGAAAGAAAAAAAAAAAAGAATATAATTATGATTCTTTATATGTAAATAAGACCTAAAATATAGCCAAATTACATGGAGATTGGAAAGGTTAAAACTTGGATTATATCCATGCCTTGACTTTCCATGAAACTGATTGATGTTATAATCTAATTAGCCCAAATTACCTGATAATTCTGTGCATGGGTTGTTCTTTCAAAGAATATGGCTAGTATACCTCTCCTTCCAGGAGGGATCATGAATGGGGATATTTTCCCCCTCTACAGGGTTCTTCATGAAGGATAGATTCCTTGAGAAGGGAGAACCTGTGAGGTAAGCACCCTACCGTAATATCTAATAGAAGGACTTTGCCCAGTTGAGCAGATTATAGTGTAAATTTGCTAAATAGGACCATGTATGTATGTTAATCTCTTCAGTCATTTCATTCTCAGCATTATTTCCTTCTTTGAGATAAAAAAATTTGGTGTTAGTTATCTGTCACTAGTCCATGAGCCAGGTGTGGTGGTGCATGCCTGTAATCCCAGCCCTCGGGAAGGTGAGGCAGGAGGATTGTTGCAAATTCAAGGCCAGCCTGGGCTACAAAGTGAGCTTCAAGGCCAGCCTGTACTGCATAACAAGACAGTTTCTCAAAAAGGGAAAAAACAAAAAACAAACAAACAAAAAAAACTAGCTCATGCCTTTAAGCCAATATACTGTGGGGAAAAAAATAAACATTTTATTTTTGGTCCCAGATAACCAGGAAACTCCTCTTTGATCTAATTTTCTTTATGCCCATAATTAGTTCTAGAGATTGTCTTCATGAAGGGAGAGAAGTTTCTTCTATTTTTGCATAATCTAATGCTGCCAACTACTCTAAGCTATTATTATCTGCTGAGAGATGAGCCCAAACTTAACTGTGTATAAATGGCCTAATAATCCAGAATCATATGACAGAGGTTCATTATCATAGACTGTATCCCATAGTCATCTGTTGTCTATGAACTGCTTAAGGTAAGGTAAAGCAGAGCAGCCAAGGTGGCAGCTGATTAACTGAAATACAGTTCAGTGGAGACCTCTTTATCTGCAAGTTATATCCTTTCCATAATTTATAATAAGCTGGAGCAAAATTATTTTCTACCCTCAGGAAAGAATGCATTTTATGCGTTAAATTCAACTGTGTATGTGTGCGTGCAGCAAATGTGTATAGTGAGGGTGTTCCTGTGTTTAACAGAAGAGCATAGGTCTTCTTAAGTTATAAAATTGCTTTTTTTTTTTTTTTTTTTGTGGCACTAGAGATTGAACTCATGACCTTGCACTTGCCAGGCAGGCACTTAGGCCACTGAGCTGAATCCCCAGCCCTTGTCTTTTTGAGACAGGGTCTCACTATGCTGTTCAGGCTGGCCTTGAGTTCACTTTGAGGCCCAGGCTGGTCTTGAACTCACAATGATTCGATCTGCCTGTCTCAGCCCCCCGAGTGTTGGGATTACAGGAGTGCGCCGCCATGCCCAGCCTGTTAAAATTGCTTTTCTTAACCATATTTTCAGCTTGTAGGTCCATAAAAGCAGTTAAGAGAATCCAAGCTAGGGCTGGGGATCTAGTTCAGTGGCCTAAGTGCCTGCCTGGCAAGCACGAGGTCTTGAGTTCAATCCCTGGTGCTGCAAAAAAAAAAGGAATTAAAAAAAAAAAAAAAAAGAGAATCCAAGCTCCCAGGCATTATCCCTTCTAGTTATAGAAAATGGATGATACCAATATGGGTGGGGATTAAGGAAAGAAACTTTATTTTGTTTTTAAACATGATATATAGATAAAATGAGGCTATAAAAGTATAAAAATAAATTGACAGGGAGACCGTGCCCCCAAGACAGCTCTAATCCAGAAACAGAATAAGCTAAATCTTCAAAGGTAGGACTCAGGAAACAAAGCCCAAAGAGGAACAAATTCCTTAGTCTTTTACAGATAAAACTAGAACAAAGGACAAGAGCTTGCCCTCTGATGTGATAGTACTAAATTAAGGTGAATCTCAAGAACATTTTGTCTTAGAGTCATTAGAGCAGAAGTTCTAGGGCTTCTGTTTACTTCTGGATCCCCAGAGCTTAGAAATCATGCCTGGCAACCATAGTTACCCAATAAATATATGAAGAATGAATGAAGCACAGGCAGTTACAAGAGATGGAATCCAAGGATTGTTTGAAACACTTTAGAACCATATTCACCTAAAAGGCATGAAACCACCATTGTAATTTTTCTCACACACACATTATGCATGCTCCCAAATTCCTTCAAAAGTACAGTGAACTTTAACTGTCTAACCATATGTAATGACTGGCAATAGGCAGTGTGGAGAAAGCATTAGGAAAGAACAGAAACCCAGTAACTCAGATTTTGAAGGTGCCCTCTCATATTTGAACAAGAGTGGTGACTGAGGTATGTGCGTCTGTTATACAATAAGGATATTTATTAGGCACCTACCATGTAGTAGTTTCTGTGCTAGGCAGAAACTGGGGATTCAGAAACAAAAGCCACAGCCCCTGCTCTTTAGTAAACTCAGTCAAGTGAGTAGAGGGAGAGAGGAAATATTACTGTCCTAGTAAACAAGTGTGCTGGCTACAGGGGTTTGGGAGATGCTAGGTGATGGCCCATACCAGTCCTAACGAGGAGACAACACTTCAACAGAGCCTCGAAGGATCCACAGCCTTCCTAAGAGAAGGAGGAAAAGGGGAAGGAAAAACTCATGCATTGGAATAAAGGCAGCCTATATTGTGAAAGGTCTTATCTATCATGTTAATCACTTTGAATGTTTCTTTTCCTGAGGGTGATAGGGAGCTATTTTTAAAAGGAAGTGACAGAATCTTTTCGTAGTTCAAAGATTTCTCAAGCAGCAAGGTACAAGTTAAAAGGAATAGGGATGAACTGAGAAAACTTTGCTGATGATCTCTTTGAGGTTATCATTTTGGGGTGGGTATAGTGCTGAACTTCTTAAAAGCAATGAGGACTGTATAATAAGTTTTAGTCCTTCTAAGGACCTGGCTGCCCAGGTCTAGTTTTGATTTCCCACCTGATTAACCTGAGAGATTTCTTTGGTGCACTTAGGCTTCTAAATAGTATCTGGTGAGCCGTCCAGTTATCAAAGTACCTGCCAGTTAGAAATGGTGTCAGGCCATCTGTAATTCTTTGCTAGGAGAGGAGAGAAAATAGCAAATAATTTAAAGTACTAAGTGACAATATGGAAAAAAAATACATAATTTGTGTTCTTTTTGCTTACCAATGATTACAGGAATAATGTCAATGACAACTGTGTGTTAGGCATTGCACTGAGTACAAAAAAGCTTAACAAGTCTGTGGAGTTCAGTTTTTCTCCATGTTGGGGATTGAACCCAGAGCCTCACACATGCTTGTGGAATTCAATTATTACCTCACTTTATAAACAAAATGACACCGAGAGTGTTCATCTCACTTGCTAATAATCGCATAACTAGTAATTAGTTAGGATTCAAAACTATGGAGTCTGGTTCCAGAGACTGCCTGTGACTGGTAGAACATACTGAGCTCTTCAAGAGATTAATAAATATAATTACTTCAGACTGAACTTTCAGCCACATAATGCTATTGTTGCCAGAGTTGAGAGTTCCCTCCTTTGGTGTGATTGTGGCTAATTTATTGTCTATACCCTGAAATCTCTTTGCACGTAGGCAGTAGAGAAGTGATGTGTCTTTAACAGTAGATGAAGCACTGCATTTCCAATGAGGCCCCTTGTATTGAAGGACTAGCTCTGCCACAAACCATCTGCGCTGTTTTGAGCAAGTCACTTAATGTCTCTGGACCTCAGTTCTCTCAGTTCCACACACGGGATTGTATTAGGTGAGGCCTCTCTGCCTTTCCCATTTATTGATTCTGTCTTTGTTGGTTCTGTCTTCACAGAGCAAATTGATACTTTCTCTTTTAAGCTTCAGGCAGACCATTCTGTTCTGAACAAGACAAACCCTAAGCTGGACCATCCCTTCTATGAGCATTTTGGTACATCCATTTGACAGTTATTGTATCAGTTTTTTAGAACAACTGTCTTCATATTTTTTGAATCTACAAGCCATCATTTTCTTAGCATCTTAGCCATAAATGTACAAACTTGCTATTTGTAAAAATGGTATTATTATACCATTTAGTTATGTAAAACATGCCAGAAATAGAAAATTTTATAAGTTATGTTCTAATATTTTCTTCCTAAATACAACTGAGTCATCATATATCTGCCTCCTACCGGATCTAGTTAAATTTTTCTCTCCCATTGCAGAGCTCTTTACTGGCTGAAGAAGAGTGGGACAGAACCCAAATTTTGAGGATTTGCTCTGGAGTACCTATAATGTGAAATCCTTGCTGGGTATTCAAGGAGTAACAAGATCAGTACTAAACTTGTCCCCTAATTTTAGCTTTACTAAGCTAATTTTTAGCTTTACTGATTGAAACCCTAGAATTTCTGCATACTCTAATGAAGCTCAGTCTTACAACTAAATTGGTCATATATGTTTCACTATAGTGAATTGGAACAAGAGAAGAAAATAAGGAAAGATCAGAGGAAAGGCTCACACACATGCAAAAAAAAGTCATAGTGCACCTCATGAATTGCCTGCAAGATGAGAGAGGCAAATTTTTAATGTCAGGGATGAAAACCATTGCGCTCTTTGTGATGGTGGTTTAAATCACCATCTTAGAATATTAGGACAGAACCATAATGGACTGCCTAACCACTCCGTCTTGAATCACAGTGCGTACATACATTGCAATAGATAGCAACCATCAGGCAGCCTCCATCATTGGCCTAAAACCACTCATAAAGTGGCATCAAGTGCTATTTCGCACTGAGAACTCACTAGGCTGGCCAAGGCAGCTCAGCTTAGCTTAGTACCTATAATGGGTGACTATTTTTGTCACCTGTTTAATGAGCAGCACATCAGATAAACTATGTTGGTCCTAGGCCAGGGATGGTGAACTTTTAGAGCTTTCAATGATAATAAACAGCCCACTGCAGCACATGTCATAGATTTGCCACCACTGTTCTAGGCACTCTCCAGACAAACAATCAAGCATATCCGGGTAGCATGGTCATGTTAGGGAACCCAGCTTTCCTGTGCTGATCATCTGTTTTTCTACCCCTTGGGGTATGAGTTTGAAGGAGCTATTAAAGCCAACTTGAGAAAGCTATTAACTTTTGAAAGTTGAGCTGGTCATCACCAAATACATTAGAAAACGATTTGTAGCCAAAACCTTACTATCAATAGCAGTTTAAAATAATTATCAAAATCATAATTTCCTTCTTACTTAGAGAAATAGGAGACTGAAATTCACAGGTCCTTTTTGGTGTTGTAACTTTCACTTGCAAGTTGGGATCCTCATGTTGTCTTTCTCATTTCACCTTTTACCTGAGCTAAAGTTACTGGGTTTCAGATTTTGTGAAAAATCATTTTTCTTTATGAAAATGTACAGATCAGCTGAAACTTACATCAGAGATTAATTAGAATGAGCCTAAACTGAACATTTCTCCAAGGAAGAACTGCACATTTCTTTAAGAGAAATTGGTATGTGTGACCTAGTATGGCCTTTGGCCAATTGTCATTGGGAACCACAGTTGGCATGGAAGAAATATAATTTTGATCCTCTGGCCTGCTGATCAACATTCCTGCAATTCTGAGTGTACCTGGCATTTGTGACAAGTATATATTGAGAAAATCTTTGAAAACACATAATTGGTAACACACGTCTTTGGTGAAAATAAGATTGCAATAGAAGGGCCTGGTGGAGAAGGAGCAGTGTTGAACCCTGGAGGACAGATTGTGGTGTTGCAGGCAATAGGTTGTGCCATCAGGAAAGGCAACTAGAAAGGTAAGGAGACTCATGAGAAAGGAGGTGATTACTGCGAACTGGTCACCCTTGTTCAGACTCAGTGTGGATGCAAAAGGAAACCCAGAAACCTACGTGACAGCTCCTATTGGACTGGGTGAAAATATTGATTTTTTTTCTTAACTGGAATTTGACAGGGTCAGTTCATGTCTGGGTTTTCAGCACTTAATACAGGGCCCTTTTGTCTTGGGAGGCGGCTGGACTGGTTTTTCCTCCAGGCAGGTGCACAGAGGGCGGTTATTGTAGCTTGAAACACAAACACCAAGCCCCAGGCCCTGGTCCGCATACTCTCCAGCATGGCTCAAGGAAATAAAGTGAACAATGACTCTTGCAACAGGCAAGCACTGTAAATGCCACTCCTGAGTGAAATATTTCTTAAAACTTTGTATCCGTAACCTGATCGGCTCTTAAAACTTAATTATATGTGAGGGAAAAGGAAGCCATTGGCTCCTCCAGCTGTCCAGGTTGAGCGAGAGAGCACAATGGAGCATATCCGATTCACAGCCTTACTTAGGTAATCAGATTAATATCTCCTGAATTGAATTTACCCTTTTGATATGGAGTCTTTCAGCTGCCTTGTTTCACATCTCAAATTCTGACAAAGCTGTACGGCCTTTGAGTAATTTCCCTGAAACCTATATGCGGGAAGCTTGTGTTCTTTTGAGCACTTTTTTTGGGACTTCTACCAATTAAGTCTGCTTCTGGCACACTTTTAATGGCATACTTTCCCCTGAGTCAACAAGTGCTCCAGAATCTGAGGTCATTTGTTTAATTTAAAAGCAAAGGTTATGGAACAACCATTTTAGGCTGCACCAGCCAAGCCCCTGTGGCTTTAAAAAGGGGGATGAAGTGAGGGAGGGAGAATAATAAACTGAATTTCTTATAGAAAAAATAAGTTAATTGTCATGTCTCTTGTTAAGTCAGTACCAAATCAGGTCTGTCTGTGTCCTCTCTGCCAGTCTTCTCTCCCTTTCTCCTTAAGCCAATCCCCTTCCTTCTACTTAGGATGGAGGCTCACCCTCTTGCTGTGGTTCTTGCAAAACAAACATCTGGACTGGATTTTTGTCAGCTGGAGTTGAGGGAGAACTGTAAATGATGCAGTGATTTTTTTTTCGGCCTTATTAAATTTATTTATAACCAGTCTGAAGCCAGAATACATGCTTGAGGTCTTGATTGGAGGTTCTCGAGGAACGTAGAATGGATATTTTCCCCCTGTTATTTTCTGAATAATATCAAAGATAGAATTACATAATTCTCAACTTGGGTTTGTTTGTTTGTTTTTTTCTCCTCAAAGGACACTTCATTAGGACATTTTGTGCGTCAGAATTCTTCCATTGTATAAGCTTATCCAATATGCCCTTCCTTTCTATCTGTGAGAGAAGAGGAAATGTAACTGGCATAGTATTTTTGGAACATTACAGTGATGGAGAGTAGGTTTCTGGTTGTGTGAGATGTGAACCAGTGACATGGGTTCTTTGCCAAAAGAACACAACTTGGACTCTGTTCCTATGTTTTCCATTTAACAACTTCTCAAATCTTAAAGCTGCCAAATCTCAAAGAATTTCATTCATTTTCTCATTATTTAAGATAATACAAGGCTCCACAAGAGGCTTTATGAAATACTTTGCTGTGATTTTAGACCTTACTAAATAACAATGCCTTGGGGTTTGTATAATTATTTAAGAAACAAAAACTTTCCGTGGAGACTGAGTCAAATGATGATTTCTTAAGGTTTCTTCCCAGTGCTGTAGTTTTAGATGATTCCTTGGTTTTCTTTTGCTGACATTTATATCGGTATAAAAAAAAATAGAGGCAATTTGGGAGTGAGACTTGTTTAACCACACTTTCTGCTCTAGAGAAGAGACTGTTCAGCTTCCTGCCATGCAAATCAGTCATCCTTAGCCTGAACAATGGAGTTCAATGTTCCCCATCTTGCTAAGGGTTAGTATCTGTTGTACTGAAAGCGAATAGAAACCAAATGTACTTTCTGTTGTAAAAGCTGTAATATCATGACACTGGTTATTTCATTATTTGCCTGTGAACGTCTCATTGATGCAACACCGCTCCATTTCCTGGTGTTCCTGTATCACAGAAAGCTGGCCATTCCATATTTAGTTCTCAGAAATGTTAATAGATTCCTTCATGGATTATCTTGATTGGAAATTGGAAAAGCTATTCTTACAGCAAGGTCTCATTAACTAAAAACACTTAAAAGTAGCTCATGTTCTCTACCAAGAAAGGCAGCTCTTTTTCCATGGGTCTCATGGGAAGTGTTTAAGGCAGAGCAGCCTCATCAAATGTGGGTGTCTGCTGTCCACTTTCCAGTTATAAAAGTAGAAGCAAACTCATTGATACTGAAACTGGCCTTAAAGTTAGCCACAGAGAGATCATTGCTCATCACCATCAGAAACCAAGGCAGCGGATCAGAAAAAGGGAGGTCCAAGGGTGAAGAACATTTATTTTCAAGTAGGGAAGAAAGAACAATCATGGGCTGGGGACTTAGCTCTGTACATTAAGCACCTGTCTGGCAAGCTCGAGGTCATGAGTTCAATCCCCAGCACCAAAAAAAAGAAAAAGAAAAAGAAAGGACAATCATAAAGAACAAAGAAAGGTAAAACACATAGGATGAATCCAACTAGAGGTTAAGTTGTACTGCATCTTCCAAAAACATGAAGCCAAGTAGTTCTTTCTAGATTTGGCTTTAATTATTTTTGGAGATGAAAATCATAGGGTGGATGACAAGAGAAGACTAGAACATGGAGTTCTCAGTATACATTTAAAACTTTCCACAATATTTTTAGTTATTATATAATAGTTTTTATTAAGTTTCCCTAGAGAATCTTCTTTAAATTCAGTGTTGTTTGCTGTAAAATAGTCTATCTAATGGTAGAGTTGGAGTATTTGCCAAAGATGTGAGAGTGAAGGAACACAGAGTTGATGGTATTGGACACTGACAGATTTAGTTTCTTTAGGTAAAAGAAATGGGCAGTTGTGGCAATAATTTATGAATACCTAAGATTGTTTTTATGTTAGCCATTATTGGCCAACAAAATAATATCATTTATACCCCTATTTTCCCTAATTCAAGACCTTAACATTAAATTAGTTTCAAATCAGCCATCAGCCACTTGCTTGATAGATGACTCTTGGGGAGATTCATAAAGCCTCGGAAGTGTCCACATCTCTGGTGTGTAAAATTCCTCTTCCTCCGGCATCTCTAGTTTCAAGTGGAGTAGGGTAGAATTAAGATCAGATACCCTTTGCACTCTATGAGGGAAGAGTTCACATCAAAGCTTTGTGGATTTTTCCCTCAGGCACCCAAACCCGATTTCCTCTTATCACCTGATGGGTTTTCAGCTGTTCTCTCCTTTTCATCCTGTGTTGCTCTTGTTTTTTACAAAGTCACAAAGCTTATAAACTGCATAACAGATGTGATCACAACAGTATTAGAGGAGTGTTCACAAAGTTGTCAGGACCACTGTTACAGGTGTGAGTGCTTGGGTAGGGTGAATCAGGCTGGATGGGAAAGGCAGGGTAGTCTTTTTAAAAAAGTACAGTGGTGCCTCAGTTCACAAACTTAATTCTTTGCAACCTTACATTTGGTTTTAGAATTGTGGAAGAAGTTAAGTTCATGAACCGTGGTGCCACTGTAGATCATAGTTCTGCTTAAGGAAGGCTACTTTCTCCAAAAGAATGAAATTCCCCAGAGTAGTGAATAACCTTACGTAAGCCAGTTCTAGAATCTTCCCTTGTCTTTTTTCACTAGTGCTTTTGCAAGCTATTTTACTTCCTCTCTTTTACAGACCTTCCCAAGATGTTGCAGAGATGGTACAGCCTCTCTTGTGAAGAGCCTATGGACCATGTTGTCCTCCCGCTTGTGAGCTCCTATCGGTGGTCAGATAGTTTACTGGAGATGAACCTGTTTAGATAGTGGCTTTCCTTTCTTTGCCTCTTTCCTCCTCATCTCCATCTTTCCAATGCTGCATACTTCATCTTCTGTATGCACAAAACTTATTCTCACCAGAAGTCTCTGAATGAAGGATGCAAAGTAGATTGTTGGTGCCATGGCAACTTTGTTAATGGGAGCCCAACATGTAATCTAGTTGACAAAAGAAAAAAGAACCAACAATAAAGTCATTTTAATAGACTACCCCTTTGTCTAAAGAGGAAATTTTTGCAAGAAATTGAGACTTAGTATCTAGGTTATTTGGGAAGTAGGCAATGGCTATTTTAAAGGGTTGAAATTTTAACATATATATGCCCTTTCCCCCTCATCTCTTGTAAATAGATAATGGTCTGCATCAAAAGAACATTCAAGAAAAAAGCCTTTTTTTATTCCCAGGAAATCTGGCCACTGTGTTTTTGCAGCCGGTGATAAATGACAATGCCATCAGTAGTGACCTAGGGCATCCTGAATTTTTGCTCTTATAAGGAACATGCTTTCTTTTTTCAAAGGGTATCCTGTTCTTATTATAATCCTCATGCTATCTCAGATCAAGATCATCATCTTTCCCTCTGCTCTGATACCTAAAATAGCACCAGTGCTATTAAGAAGACTCTCCCAATAGATGGTGAGGAGGACAGGATTTAAAGAGAATCTATGATTGGGTATCATCCCAAAATATATAATTCAGCAAATGGACCCACTTTTATTTCAATTCATGTTGTACAAATCAAATAAATATTGTTTTGTTCACTTGTACAGCTGAGTGTTCTTTATCCACAAGGTCCAAGTCCATATAAAATAACAAAATAGAGGATAAATGTAGATTTTTTTTTTAAAGTGCTAGTGAAAAATGTACCCAAAGGTAAATCATAAACACTGATCATGAAGAGTGGTTCGGTTAGTGTGCACTGACAATAATTAATCAAATGGGAAGAGCAAAGTGCAGTTCCCTGGAGCCTCTCAGTTGCTTTATAACCCTGCATATTCAGAGTGTAGACTGCAGTTCTGTTTCCCTGCTGTTTTCCCATTGAAAACATGTTGAAAACTGAAGTCTAGAGGGAGAACACTGTTTACCTATGTCCCAGCCAGCCAGCCAGTCATCTAGCAAGGTTGGTGGGAATGATCAGTCTTCATGGACCAAGCAGATCTCCACAGTCTTAAACCCATTGTTGTCTGAGGGTGGCTACATTGACACTCTACTTCCAGTGAACCAAGGCAGCTAGACTTTCAAGGGGGTAAAAAGTAGCCCAACCCTAGTAATCACTCAAGTGGTTTTCACAATCCAGTTAAATGAGAATGTCTTGTCAGCAGTTCCTTTCCATAGTTTATGGATTTTGCCAGCATGATTTCAAGCTTTTACTGTTTCTCTTTTCCACATCTTGTTCTATTTGGTTCACTTGGTGATGTCATAGCTTTTCTATTTGAAGAATTAGTGGAAGATAAAATGTTGCTAAGAGTAATTTAGATAGCATTGAAAATATTAGGAAAGAAAGGGAGGAGCCTTTTTTAACAAAATTGCCTGGCTATAAGTATTAAGTCTGAAAAAGAAGAATCAAGGCCACTGGGCTATCTAACTTTTGTTTTACCAACCACAAAAAAAAAAAACACCTCAGTTGGGGTGTCTTGAGAATCAGAACTTGGATGGCCAATGCTTATTTCTAGCATTGTGCAACAATAACCAAATGATTATAAATTTCAAAGTGTATAGAAAAAAAGATATGATATAAGGTTTGAGGCCTTTGATAGTTTCTTATTCAAAACAATATTTCTGTTCTAAGCAGCTGATGACAATTATGATTGCTTATACCTGGCTAATTCTGATATTCGTTATGGGAACTATGCTGCAGGTCCATGCAGCCACCCATCTGCCTCCTTTGTGAATCTCTTCTCCTTTCAGTGCCTCTAAACTTGGGCCCCAAAGAACATTGCAGCAGCTGAATGTCATTCTCTTGGGCCTTGGCCCAGGCATGCATCTTTCTGGAAGGATGACTGAATCCCATTCTTAAGTCTAAAGTTCCTCTTGATGAGCAGCTCCTTTTGTTTATTGTTTTTAACGGCGTCTCTGTCTTTCATGGGTAGCTTACAGGGATGTGTTTGAGAGCCCCTTCCAGCTGGGAAGCTGCCCAGCTCCCACCAGCTGAGTTGGGGGATGGCTTCTCTTTAGTTCCGCTGCCTGTGGACTACAAGGACCCCACTTCCAGGCTGGCCACAGTGGCCCTTGTCTGCTGTGCAAACTTGGCTCTGTTTTCCGGGTTTTCATTTTCAAGCCATCTGGGCATTTTGAGCACCCCTCTTATCTTAGTACCTTGGCACTCAGGACCACATGTCATCTTGCCACAGAAATGGAAACAAAGGAATCCTTTACCTCTGGTTTGCAGTTCCCCTGAAACCATCATAAGTTGAGTGACAGGGAGATTGTGGGGGCTGCACATAGGTCTGGAGTGATATAAATGATTTTGCTGATAGAATGGGGTGACAATAGCCAGGATTGTTCAATACCAGGATTCTAAGTGCCTAGCTTCTTCCTGTGTGCTGGAGGAGTAGATCCTGCACCTTCCCTACATAGAATTCTGTGTACCTCACTAACTTTTAAAATTCCTCTACTTCCTCAACTGCTGATTACTGCAGGGTTTTGATCAGTGAGCCTACTCCCCATAGAAGCATCTGGAAAGATTAATCCAAGTGTACTGACAGGAAGTTCACTATAACTGTCCTTCCTAGAAAAAATAAGCATTTGATCCAAGGACACAGTTCGACTGCTCAGTTTACTGCCACTCCACTGAGTCTTTTCCTGACCTTGTCTGCAGCCCTCTGACCCCTGGGCACTCATTCTGATCCTTTCCATTGGCCTTATCTCTTTTGAAAGTAGTTAGCAAGGCATTTACAAGCCAAAGAGTAGCAACCAGTGTTAAAGCACTTCTATGTGGACCTCAGTGGCCACAGTCCCTTGAAAGATGACTTAAAATGCTTGTCTCTTTTCAGAGAATCTGATTTCATGATTGGCTGCTGGTCATTTGGTCTCTGGCATTCATTTACGTATTAGGAGCCCAAAGGGTCCATATACTTGATTCCTCAGAGGAGTATAGTATTAATAAGACCTAACTTGGTTATAGAGCCAAAACTTGACGCCCCTCATTTCATGCCAAAGTTGATGAGTTTATTTGTATTTCTAGTTGAGGCAGCAGAGACACCGATTCATTCAAAGATTCGTTGAGAATCATCCACTGAGTCCATGTTTTGAACCTCTAGTCCCTGTGACAGGGAGTGACAGTCACTTTCCTGTAGATCGTGTGACCATGGGTTCTAAATTATGACTTCACTCTTCACCCTTTACTATCACCATCCAGTTGCCAGAACCCAGTTAGTTTTCTGTAAAAGGGCAATCAGTGATACTTGGTTTGGCAGTTAATGATACTAGAAGGCTTTTTAGTCTTTATCTCATTTTAGTTGTATGTCTCAACCAAGATCAACTATCCACATATAAAATTAACTCCCCGTAGTTATAGTTTCTTTCTAAGAATCATCCATAGTCAGTCCCTAACGCTGTGTTTGGCAAACCTGTAAGAAATGGCGAGTTCAGAATTGTCATTCCCAAAGTATGAAAATGATGCACTGATCCTTTATGTTTCTGTGAGTAAAGAAGGAATGCATATTCTCTGGCACAAGTTGGCTCTGCCACATGATTTGAAGTAAATGATCATTTTATTTCCCATTAGGAAGACAGTTAGCGCAGCTTGGCAGCAGATTTGTAGCTGAGTAATTAATCAAAAAACTATAGCTTTCTTCTATGTGGGAAATTAAATGCTTGCCTTTGGTCAGATCAGAGCAGGCCTCTTGGACTATCTGATCTTTGCAAAAGGCCCCATGTTGGGTCAGCACAACAGTCTTTGCATGTGTTGCTCCCTATGTTAATAAAAGAGACCATTTTGTCTGTATAATCAGGTCTTCCAGCATTTGTAGCTCTTTAGACCCAACATAAAACCCTAGTTTTACTCATACTGGCTTTATCATCAATTTTCTACTACTAAAATAAAGTCATGATCTCCCAGAGATTAAAGAAAAGTAAATATTAACTAGGACTTTTCTGAATGAGAACAACAGTATTGTTCTTTGGGTGCTATATCTTAAATAGTGTTTTCTTTAGGGCATTAGCAAAGAGTTTTTATAGTTTATCATTCATTTGCTTGATATTTCATTGGGACAGTTTAAGTATTAGTGCTGTATTCTCCATCTTTGAAAGTATAAAGTTCAATTTTGATGGATTACAAGAAATAATGTAGAATTTGTGTGACCTCTACTGCCAAGAGTTTTTATATTTTGTAAGTTCTGCATTTTACCTACCCAAGGGAATCTGAGTAGTATGTAATCTGGGCCAGGGTACAACAGGTCCACAGCCAGGTTGAACTGGACAAACAAATGAAACTCATTCCAGTTTACCAACCTGGCACAAATTATGTGCAGGTTGAGGAAGTGTTTTTCAAATCATAGGGAGCTACTAGTGAAAATCCATTGGTGCTTTGATGGTGGCCTTTGGAGATACTTTTATAATTTGAAACCATTCCCTTGGCTGGCTGAGGGAAAAGTCTTGCTTTAGCCAGCATGCAACATTATGCAGAAGAAACAGGACCTTTCTGGTTGATTTGACCCGTGGGTGGGCCCTTTTCCACATGTTTCTAATTAGGGATGCAAGAAAGAGTTTATATTCTGTGGTGACTCTCCTTTCCTTCTTGCTATGAGACAGAACAACAGTGCCTTTGTGATGACCTTTGCAGCGCTGTTTACATTTGGTGACCTGCCTGAGCTCTCCTGCCAGAGTGGACGTACCTCCTGGTTAACAAGGATCAGCCATGCTGTCTGTTAGTACCGTGGACTTGGAGGCGCAGAAATAAGATATTACCCTGCTGTTGAGTAATCTAAGTTAATTTTTTTATAGATGTATTGAAGTATAATTTACATACCATAAAATTCACCCATTGTATATATACAGTTCAGTGATTTTTAGTCGATTTGTAGAGCCATGTCACCATCACAATTTAGTTTTAGAACTTCAGTTGGACTTATGTCAAAAATACCAATAATGATCAAAACTGGAATGCAGGTTATGTTGAAGTACAAAATAAATTTTTGAGGTTATTTTAGGCTAGGGAAGCAGGCCACCCAGGAAGTCATTTGAGGCATCTAGGTCAAGCTTCTCAAAGTACATATGGCCTTGAGATTAGCATTTATATTTAGGAAGATTTTCCATATTTTTTGCTCACTGAATAATCTGAGCTCATTGAAAAAACTGAGAAATTGTTTGCTGCAGAACCTTCCTCACATGTTAACTTCAATTCATGCTTCTTGATTATACAGAGATAGAGCAGAAAAATGAGAATATAAGCATCCCTCAATGAGCTTTTGGTTCTCTTTCAACATCTAATCAAATATTTATTTATGTGTCCTCTCACTCTCACTATTTTAGGCAATGCAGACACTTGGTGAAACAAGGTCCCCACCTTGAAAAAGTCGAGTGGCTTATATGATAATTTCAGTATGATTCCATCAGCTCTGTGGTGGAGATAAGTGCTATGTGGAATTAGAAAGGTCATCAATAAAGGCTTTCTAGAGGAGAGAGTTACAAAGAAACCAAAGACAGGGAGAAAAATTCATCAGCCCTGCTGCCCTTGAATACCAATCCTCTACTCTGTGAGATCTGGTCTCTGCCTTTAGGTAGCTTTGTAATCCAGGAGAGAAACTCTTATCATCACTTTCAACAGATGAAATAACCCCATAAAAGGTAAAAAAAAAAAGCAAAGCAGCTAGGAATTTGGAAGAGAAAGACAGGCCATCTCAAGGAAGCCTTCCTAAAAGAAGTAGCATTGGAGCTGAATTTTGACACACAGGATTTCAACTGACATGGGTGAGAGTAGAAAGCAGCCCAGAAGAAACATGAAAAAGGTTCAGGGCAGGAGAACCTGGGACATGTTCTGAGAGCAGCGAGTGCTCCAAGATGGACTGACACATGTAGCATATGGTATAAGCTATTTCTATACATTTATATTAGACGTGAAGAAATTAAAGGAATGCCAGACTGAGCCTTCCATTGCCTTTATTAAGGAAAACTTCCTAGAGAAGCAGTTTATTCCTCTCTGTCATTGAGGTGGGCTTTATGGGTAGTGATATGATGATTAGTTTTCTTCTTCAGTTTCTTCTTTAAGGATTCATCATATGGTTATCACTTACTGCACCACCATCAAAGCATGAGTGGATTTTTACCAGTGACTCCTCATAATTGAAAAAGCATTTCTTTGGTCAGCATATGATTCATGCCAGGTTAGTAAAGTGGAATCAGTTCTATTCATTTGCTCAGTTAGACCTGGCCATAGAGTTATTGTATCCTCGCCCAGAAGTTTAGTGTAACCCTTTCAAGAAGATTAAAACAACACCAACAGTGTTGGTTATTAACCTTTGAAAGAGTGATAACTGAACCCGAGTAACCTTAGAAAGTGGACAAGAGGTCTGAGAAGGAAAAACAAGGTGTGGTACCATTTGATTAAAATTTCCAGAGCCCTACACTACAGAGTAAACCTATTTTTAAACTTAAATTCTAAAGACCTTGAACCTAGGCTGCTTGGGGACATTTTGGAAAGTAAAGAATACTGTTCTCAGTCAGTTGGTTTTGGTGTTACGGAGGAAGAGGCTGAGGCTGTTTTGCATTTGTTTGTTTCCATGGAAGGTCTACCTACTATGTGACCTTATTCAGAATAAGGTCTGCCTCTCTCTCTCTCTCTCTCTCTCTCTCTCTCTCTCTCTCTAATTCTCTCCTTCCTTCCCTCTCCCCCTTCCCTGTCTCATCAATATGAATAACTAGGCTGCTGCTGGAGCTGGAGACAATGGATAGCACTATAGACCATTGCCCTTTAAATCCCCAAGGTTAATTTTATAGTGTTTAGTAGCATTGAACCTGCCAAAGAAAATGCTGCCTCATTTGGGGGAAATATAATTTCTACTTTTTTTTTTTTTGTGAAGAATAAAGAAGAAAGATTTTTGGAAGAATATAGTTTTAGGTATTGGCCTTGCTAGACAAGCTAAAAAAGCAAGGGGTTAGTATTCCTAAAAGTATCACATTATATCTTAAATGTCAACCTACTAATAATTATTTATTGTCACCAGAGGTAAAGTCCCTTCCTATTGTTGTTTTTTCTCAAGACTGATGCTTTTAAAAAAAAAATTCCTGTGTGAGGAAGTGATTTTTAAAAAACAAACAAAAAATCTGTGACTTTAGAACTGTGTTTGCTGAGAAGCAATAGCCCTAGGAACTGTGGTAGTTTTTGTTTTTATATTTTGGTACTTTATTTTCCAGCGTACTAATTATGTTTGAGGGCTGACTTTGCTTTGCCATTCTGCATGTTTAAAAGGGTAAGTTTTTGGCCATTGTTTAAACTTGCCAAATAAAATCTAAGATGCTCAGTGAAATTGGAAATTTAGGTAAACAGCATATAATGTTTTAGTGTCAGTACATCCCAAATATTGCACAGGAACATAGTTACACTAAAAAAATTATTCATTGTCTGAAATTTAGTTTTGAATTTAGTTTCATATATTCAGTTTTGCTAAGTTTGGCAATTTTGTGTTACTTCCACAATGAAAAGACCATCCAAGGAATCTAGTAGCTTTTGTGATTACTGAAAGTCACAATTAATTTTAAATTCTAAATAATAGGTGAGATAAAACTTGGAAACCAAAATCTATCGATCTTACCAAGATGAAATGAATCTGCTGTTGTTCTACTTTGTCTTCTTGTAGTTAGGTCCTATGGGGAGTGACTCTCCTGGGTCTTCTCTGGCTTAAAATCATACTCTGTAGATGAACTGGGTGGCATCTGTGACTCAGCCTTACTCAGATGATCAGCTCACAATTAGTGCTCCCTTTGAAATCCAAAGTACTTGACCTCTTCAGAGTAGTTTGGATATGTGCTTTTATAAAATTTTTACCTGGCCTTATGAAGTGGACTTTCACTAGATATGTCTCTGAGAATAATGGTTTCATTTACTGACTGCCTAATATGTCCCATAAGTGGTGCTGTCTGTGTGTTTGGATTGACTGATTGGAGCTCTTCCATACTAAGAAGGGATTACCCTAGGTCTAAGTGAGGACCTGGTGGAATCTTGTCTCCAGACCTCATAGATGCATTCTGTTAAAAGCAGTTTCCCTGCTTTGTATGGAGACAGTTCAGAAGCTTCAGTGTGAAGACCAACCAGAATAGAGATGGTACTTTGAACCTAGGAGTGTGAAAGGAATATGCTGGGATTTGAGGTAAAAGGCAGAGAACCTGCATGACTTTGCATGATTGCCAGAATGTTTTATGTGGCCAAAAGTACCAAAATACACTGTTGAAAATGCAAAGTGTTGCCTCTGTAAATGGGCCAGCTTTGTAGGCCTAATGTAAAAGTGACTGAAAACAAACTGGAGAAACTCCTGAACCCCTGCTAAAAAATTTAGGAAGGTGGGAACAAAATGGAGAGTCCATCACGTGCATTGGTAGCACTCTAAAAATCAGCAAAGAGTGTGTTAGTATTTATAATGTTTCTGGTGGATGAGTAAATAAAATTATAAAGAAGAAATTTTCTAAAAGTAACTTTTGCCTTTCCAGTGCAATGGCACATACATCCTCACTCTCATAGATATATTTACACAAACATATGTGGTGTCATGTGTTGGAGATAAAGTTGGAATACATAGTAGGAACAATTAAAAAGTACTGTGTTTCCCTCCCACTTGGGATAGTTTTCATGTTTGCTAGATATATGGTTTTAGTAATTTTGACCAGTAGATTTGGCACTTGAGAATTTCAGAAGGGGAACTAAGAATTCCCAAAGGAAAACATTTCTTATTCCTAAGGGGCAGCCTTCTCAGAAGCACTCAGTGCAGAAGCTACTTTCCTCCTAAAAGAGCACAGAGACAGATAGATAGGCCATGCTGATCCAAAGTTAAGGACTCCCAGGTAGACCATGGGATCTGAAAGGAGGGCAGATTGGAGGAATGCTATATGTGGGATGAGACTAGTACTAGCTGCAGGCTAGAAGGTCAGTCAGTGGCAGCTGGGCATTGCTGCTAGTGCAGCTAAGGGCAAGGTCCTGCAGAGACTGGAAGATATGATGTGCTGCTTTACTGTGTGCTTTTGATGTTCCAGATACTGGGCTGAGCCCCGATTTGTGACCTCACTGGGCATTGACTGAGACCTTGGCAGCCAAGGCTGTTACCCTCAGAGAACTGGAAGGCCTGCCAGACAGGAAGCACAATACAAACAAGAAAGCACCAAGGAAACCTAGCTCTGCATCAGAGAAAGCGAGGCACATATGCAAGACACCCAGACAGTGAAAGTAGGAACAGAGCCAAGTTCAAGCTTGACCTTTAACCATGACGTTCAGATGTTAAGAGAGGATACAGAAAGAAGTCAAAGGCACTACTGACAAGGGCAGACCATTGTGGGTCATAGAAACTACAAAGACAACTAGGAAGAAAGAAGTTGAAAAATAGGACAGGTACTTCTAGTTACTAGTGACTGGAAGAGTTTACTAACTTCTTACACCTACATTTGTACCTACTATAATTTCAAAAATTACATGTAGTTTGTTGGCAGTATGTATGTATGTATGTATGTATGTAT
>RJWT010006166.1:0-29626 GCA_004365215.1 Cuniculus paca
TTCCACAAGCTATATATTTGACTAAACAATGATAAAGCTTTTATTGTATCAAAGTACTGATATTTTCTCACAAATACGTGAGCACATTCTAGCAACTGGCCTTTGTATCTCTTCCTATGACACTTTTCTCTTTGCTTTTGCCTAGATCATTGTTAACTATCTTCCCATTCTGACATTCCCTCTTCTGGGAAGCCTAGGTTTGCTCCCCAGGCTCTGAGGAGTTGCATCTCTGAGGTATCTCAGGATTTCATTTCTTTCATGCTTTGTGCAGCCCTTAAAATTTTTCCTCTCACATCCATGGTTGGACTCAGTCAGAAATTTGGGCCTAAGTCAGATATAGAATTTGTTGCTACCATTTCTGGTTCTTTCCTTTCCACGTTCCTTCTCATTTTCCAGAAGATGCAATTATCTGAACTCTGTCCTCGGGTACTTCAAGTCTTTCACAGCCCTGTCCCATGCTAGAAACCAAATGAATAGACACTTAGCATACTCCTTTCCCTCTCCAAATGTCAACTGTCCTTGAGAACATGTCTGTTTTTGTTTCCATACCACCTTCACATGCAGTAGATTTTTTTTCTATTGTCCAGTGTTTCTAAGTTAGATCTGCGGGAAAGTTCGTCTGGTGGGAGTCTTTCAAGCCATACTGGAGGTTAGTCTTAAGTAAAATAATGTTTTATTAAGCCCAGATGAAGGATCAGTCCTTCACTGCATTTGAGTGTTTGTGGTTTTTAAATACTTCTGTAACAGTCTAGATTCAGGGACACAGCCATAAAAATGCTCACCTATTATCACATCATCCTTTAGAAACAGCTACCATGTAACAGTGACAGCCAGTAATAGTGAACACTGGTAACATTATAGCTTTCATGTACTGAGAACTTTGCAATTGCCAGTGAAAATTCATATGTACAGCCTATAAATTATAAGTGGATGAATATAACATCCTAAGAAGGAGGAAAGATCAGTGAGTAAAAAAGTAAGCATCCAAATTCTGGTGGTCTGTCTCCAAGACCCGTGTTGTTTTCAGTACAGAAAGTATGAGGAGGTCTGATAGTGAGGGGGGATTGAGGAACTGGTAGGGAAGGGAAGGGAGGAGATTGATCTCCACAGGAAGAGAAAAAGAAAGAGCATTGAGCCCTGAAGGTACTGATGGCAGAAAAGTTCTAGGAGGCTATTGGACATCATAGGATTTTATTTTGTTTGTGACTCTGATCAGGTTCCTTATCCTTTACATTCTTCCCAAGAATGTCTGATTGCTCTGACCTGCCTTTAGCAAGAGTCCTGCTAGGTTAGTTAATCTAGAATCTCCCTTATTCCTGTTTTCCTTCTTAGTAGTTTTGTATCAATTACCTACACCCTGCTCATCTGTTATAAATTCCCATTTGCCAATGTTATATTCAGAAATGAACCCAGTTGTATTTGGAGGTTTCCTTTTCCCCATTGCAATAATCTAGAGTAAAACTGGTGTTTTTTTTAACCACTTTACTGCTTACCTCTATTTTTTCTTTGACAGAGTTCAGAAGTGTAGTTGAACTTAATTTGTAGATTCATGAGAAATCAACGTTTAACTGGTATCTAAAGGCACTTAAATTCTACTCACTTTAGTACCTTCTTTTAGTACAGTTTTCCACTATTTTGTGGAAGAATCAGAGTTACAGAAACCCTCAGGGAGTCCTGAGAGGCTGATCCTCGAGTGGGCTGCATATTGCTTCTCTCAGATGAGAAGTGTAGAATTCTAGAATTCCCATGTTGCTGGAGAGTCCCTTGAGTAATAACCATAAAAATGGTGTTATAATAAACCTTGCATTTAAATTGCCTCTTATTCTTAAGATGTCAAAGTGCTTTACAAACATGAATCTCTAGAAACCTTTTAGGTTAATTAAAATGAGCAGGTTTCTAAGACAAAGAAGGTGACTATTTTTGTACTTTGTTTTTATAGATGAGTGAAATGAGGCACAAATGAGTTCTTTAGCTAGAAAAACAGGGATACTCAGAGAATATGTGAATTTAGTATTAACACACCAATCACATTGCCAAATATCTTTGTTCTTCAAATGATAGTAATAATAATTTAGTGATTTTCTAAGTGCCATTATTAGGGATAAGAGTATTTATTTTTCTGCTTAGTAAATGACTGTAGAAAGTCATGGGTTGGTGGTTTGCACCCTACACTGATTTCTTAGAAAGCCACTGTAAGTTTCAATCCATAATGTTAAGTGAAATAAATCAGACTCACAGTTTAAATGTCATCTGAGAAACTCAAAGTACAAATAAATTAAATAGCAAAATAAAAGACAGATAATAGGAAACAGAGAGAGTGAGAGAGGGAGAGGAAGAGAGAGAGAGAGAGAGAGAGAGAGAGAGAGAGAGAGAGAGAGAGAGACCTTTTCCAAATGGAACTATGGCAATTCCAGAATGGCAGTTAGTGAAAAAGATGCCCTGCTGCTGGTGGACTCAAATCCTTGGGCCTGCAAAACAAGGCAGAACATTTGGACTTTATTCTCTTCATCTATGGAATCCTCTTTGTTGGTGTTAGTCTGCAGATCTCAGAAGTTCAAGGAGAAAGACAAGGAAACTCCATTCCCTAAGGATGTAATATGACAATAACTGTAGTAAACAAATGACCTAATTTTATTCTCACAATAACTATGTGAGATAGGTACTTTTCTTAATTACTTTTCTCTTGTTCCTGAGACAAAATATTTAACACTCAAAGTTAGGGAAGAAAAGGTTTATTTAGCTCACAGTTTCTAGAGGTTTCAGTCCATAATCAGTTGGCCCCAAGGCATAGTGGCACAAGGCAGAGGGGCAACAGTTCATGGTGGCACAAGACAGCGAAAGTAACCAGAGAGGGAGGCAGCTATAGAGAAGAGAAGACTCTTTCTGTTCCTTATATTGTATGCAGGCTACCTGCCCTAGGGCAGGCATAGCACTCATACCCATAATTGGGGCATTGAACCCTGAATCAATCATAAACTCTAGATTCAGCTGCCTATGAAAAAACCCCATCTAAAATTCATGAGGCTTTGGGGGGACATGCAGGCACAAATCATGACAGTCCTCATCTTCATTTTGCTGAATAAGAAATTAAGATTTAGAAAGGCTAAAAGATCTGCTCAAGGTTGCATACCCCTTTGAAAATGTCGCTAGCTTATTTAACTCCAAGACCTATTCTCGCCTCTTTCATTGTTTGAAAAGTAATATTCTCATCAGATTTGATGGTCAAATCAGCCTGAATCAAGTATGTACATCTATGTCAACCTGATGTGTAAGGATTTCTTATTTAAGGTGGACACAGGGTTGTCAAGTATGCATTGAGATACTTGTGGTTTTCCAACCTGGTCAGACTAGCAAAGTATAAGAACACTTTGTTCATCCTTTTCATACTTGCACCAGATGCACTTTTGCTTACAGACAGCCTTGTTCAGATCTCAGCCTAGGAGTGCTCCTTGCTGTTCTAATTTGTGTCTTGTTGGTAGAATTGTTTACAATGTTCCCTTTTGTGACTTGCAGTGAATGATTCCAAGAGGAAGTCTGCTGAAACTCAGCCTAGGCTGATACCACACTTCACAGAAGGCAGGGCTCAGAGCATGATGTACCCTGACAAAATGAGCAGGCACAGTGATAGTAGCTGTCCAGTTCAAATGAATACACTTCTCCAAACATTCCTAAAGGCCAGTCACTTTTCTTTATCACACTAGCATTGCTCCCCTTATGTTACAGTGACAAGCAATGCACATCACATAAAAACAGTTCAGGGATATTTTCCACGGAAATGAAAGAAGTAACCATGCAAGTGTGATCTTTTTCCTAATTCATAAATCTTGGCCTTAAAGGTTATTCTCAATTATTGTTTCTTCTTGCAGATTGAGGTTTTATCACTTTATCACCAAGAATATTGGTGGGGTCTATGGTGTCCTTCTCTAGTGTTTAATTATCATATATGAAATAAACATGTTAGATTCTCCTTGAGTAGCACCTTGGATGAGGTGAAGAGTTTGCCTCTTCAACACCATCATTATACACTGAGGGTGTGGGAGACCTCTTGGCATAGTGGGGTGCACAGGTTGCCACAGATGATGTAGTCTGAAGTTCAGGAAATGCAGGAGTGTAGAAGACTGAAATGTCCCTAATCAACAAGGTAAAGAAAACAAGATGGCTTTGAAATAACTTCTGAACTTGGACCCCCAGTCTTAAGCTGAATGACTAGAACTATTTACTTCAATCCCATTGCGCAATCAGATTTGAATTCTACCCTACAATTTTTAAACAAAAAGGTTATTTGACAAAAGCTGCAATTTAGAAGGATCATGTGTAGAGCAGACCATAGGCCTGTTTTGACCTTCAATTATGTGTTTGGATTCATTTGTGTGGGTTTATTTTGATATGTGTATTGAAGTTCTGCAGTTTACAGACCATCGATGTTTGATGTGATGATGTAGTTGAAATACTCAAAAAACCAAATACACTACAAACTATTTGTAGAGACTGTCATTGTATTTGATAGGAAAAGCAATGTTATTATTGACTGTTAATAAGTAATATGGTTTAATACAATAAGATTATTATTGCATTTGAATACACTAGTGATCTACATCATAAAGTAGTATACCTGTGGTCATGTCAATGTCCAGAGGTCCAGTTTTCTCATCAGCAAAAATCAGATAGCATCCAAAGCTTCACCATGTACTGGGGGCATCAGCGAGTACAGTGTGTTGGGCTGTGAAGTTCAGAGCCTGGTGCAAGGCTGTGGACACAGGTAGAAGGTTGAGAGTTTCACATTGTCTAGGAGGAAGAGCAGGCATTGTGTCAGAGGAACCTGGTGAATGTTGGCAGGTAGGTGGGTGTGCCCAACTATGTCAGTGTGTAGTACTGGTATAGACTCCATGACCTTGGACCATGTGCTTCATATCAACTCCAAAGACCAGTATTAATTGACATTCTCATTTCATACACAGTCAGTGGGTTCAGAGATAATTAGCTTCCAATTGGTACTGAAGTGTCCTATGGTGACAGTAGACAATTACCACATTAAGAAGAGCTTTGAATGCTATCTTCAGATGGGAATAAAGGAAAGAGATTCCTTTGGAGTTAGTCAATCTAATATCATTCCTTATGCTTAACCAGGCAAGGTGGGCAGGACATCAAAAATATAGGAATTGGTATCTAATATACCTTACGTGAAAACTTAGCTTCTGGTGCTCAGCACCAAGGGTCAATACGTTTCTTACAGGAGCCTCAGGTTCCTTATATATAAAATAGGAAGTTAACACCTATCTTTTGAAAAAGTGTAAAGTTGAATCATGGACAGTACAAATAAAATTTTCTCTTCCTCCTCCTCCTCTTCTTCCTCCTCTTAACTTTGCTAATTATTCTTACTCTCCTCAAAAAAGAAGGCTTAGGATTGAATAAATCAAAGAGGTTCAGAAACAACATTAGGTTCATATTTAGGCAGCAATTGAATTTTTCCTTGGTTAGGAAAAATTGTACATCTGCTTCTAAAATATGAAAAGTGGTGATTATGATTCATACACACATGATTCATATTGAAAACTGGAGCTAAAACACAGCTAAACTAATAATATTTCATCCTTGTGACTACAGCCTGTCTAAGCTTAGAATGTGTCCCCAGTCATAGCAAAAATCCCAAGGGAGATTTTGATGCTGCTTTGATTTAGTAATTGTGGCATAAGCAGAAGAGACTGTGGTTTCCCAAGGTGGGTGCATTTTTACTGTTTGCAGCTGCTCCCTTCTCTTCACCCACTTAGCTTCCCTGTGCACTAATTTCTGGTAACAACACACAGAAACAGGCTTCATCCTCTATTCTGTACTATTGCAACAGCTTGTAATGTTCCCCAGCTCTCAGTATATCTCCTTCTCTAATGCATCTATTCTCTCTTCCCATTGGGGTGAAATTCTTAAATTGTTGATCAGAAGTCAACTGTATGACTGAGAAGAAAGTCATATATTTCGGCATCAATCAGATTCAGGTGGAATCTCCATCTTCTTATCCTCTGTGTTTAATTCACTTGACCTTGCTAAATGTGAGTTTCATAATCTATGAGACAGATATTATATAAGTGTCATGATATTTCTTTGAGGATTCAACACTCCTATAACACTTTACAGTTCCTGAAATATAATAGTCAATCAGTAAATTTATTTACTGTTCAATGGCCCTTCACTGATGGAAAAATCAGACATTGTTTTATTGGGGCTTTGGAAGCATTTCACATAGGTTCTTGACCCTTTGCTACTATGGACAGCAGGCTGCTGTTTTTCCTCCTTTGTTATGTGTCTTTTTGTTGGGTACCTGGTTGTTGCAGGAATATCAAAGTTCTGGAAGCTTTATCACTTCCAACCACCCAAAGCATGTACAGCTATAGATCTTTGCTACTATGTCTAGTTCAGTGGACACACATTGAGGTGAACCATGTGCTCACACTGAGTTAGATATAGTCAAGGTATATGTGGAAATGAGTTAGCTATATCATTGGCCTTGATTTTACATTCTAGTGGGAGATTAGAGGACAAATCTAACCCAGCCACAGATATGGAGACTAAGAAAACTAAGAAAAGTAAAAGGTTGGGAGTAAGAACTTAAACAAAAAAGGAAGAAAACACATGTTACTTAGAGGACGTGGTCAAAGAGAGCAAAGAACACCATGATATTAGAGATTGTGACTGGGCAACAGGTGCAATGCCAGCAGACATCTTAGTGTAGTGCAGCACGTGGTCTTTGGTTCCAGATCTCGGGCATATGAATACCCAGCCTGAGCTGGCCTCGAGGATTATACTGACCAGCATTTGCCAAACTTGTCTGCTCCTGTCTTCCTCAGTGCCTGGTTTAGGGAAGCATTCTGGACTCAGTTCTGGTCAATGCCATGTGGTGAGTCATTGTTGGGGAACTTTGAGAAAGACTGCTATTTTGTTTTGTTTTATGTTTCATCTAAGAGAGACTCTTTTAAGCACTGCTATCTTTTATGGAGAATATTCTCTTCTGGATTTTGTGAGAATAAATCTGGAATATCTATGACCATCTTGTAAACTTAAATGGATCCAGCCTTAGAAAAAGCTATAACCTGAAGGTCACAGAATAGAAAAAGGAGCCTGAGTCTCCCCCCAGCAACAGTGATTTAGTGCATGGCATCATCTTCCACTAAATCTTCAGTTATGGCATATAACCCTTTAATCTATTGTTTAATCCAGGGGTGGGAAAAGCTTTCATGTAAAAGTTGGATAGGAAATATGTTAAGCTTTGTAGACTGTGTCATCTCTTGCCAGTACTCAGTGCTATAACCATAATATGAGAGCAACCATAAGGATGTATGAACAGTTGAGTCTATGTTTCAATAAAACTTTGTTTACAGAAGCAGGTGTTAGGCAAGACCCACAGAGTGCAGTGTGGACCACTAGTTTCAGTCATTTGACATTTTCTTTTTATTTTTAAGAGAATAAAACAAACAAACAAAAAAATAAAACGGAGTAGAGTCAATCAAAACAAAACAATGAACGCGATACAAGACTTCAAAACAAGATAAAAATAAACCAACAATCATTACCATGCTGCCTCTTGCTATCTTCAAAATAACTTCCCATACCATCAGGAACAATAAAATCAAACACAGCAGAAGAGAATAAAACCAATCCAAAGAAAACAATGAAAGCAATACAGGACTTCAAAACAAGACAGTTGCAATACAGCAGTGGCTACCATAATGCATCTTGTTATCTTCAAAGTAGCTGTTTATATCATAAGATGTAATAAGATTAAAAAAAGCAAAATAGAATAGTCAATCAAAACTAAACAATGAACATGATACAAGACTTCAAAGCAAGATAAAAGAAAATCAATGATGGCTACAATAATGGCTCTTGTTATCTTCAAAATAACTGCCCATATCCTCAGGTATAATACAATCAAATAAAACAGAATAAGATAGAACTAATCAAAACAAAACAATGAAAGCAATACAGGACTTCAAAACAAAACAATAGGAATACAACAGAGGCTACCATAATGCATTTTTTTATCTTCAAAGTAGCTGCTTATACCATCACACATAATAAAAGAAACAAAGCAAAATACAAGAAGTCAATCAAAAAAAAAAAAGTAAAGCAATAGAAGGCTTTGAAACAAGATAATAGGAAATCAATAATGGCTACTATAATCCATTTTTTTAGTTTTGAAATCACTGTCCTTGCCATCAAATATAATAAAATCAAACATAACAAAACAGAATAAAACCAAGCTAAACAGAACAATGAAAACAATACAGGGTTTCTAAGCAGAAAAATAGATTAACAATGGTCATTGCCTTCCCCCTGTAGACATCTCCTACACTTTCACCTTCACGACTTCTATTTTGCATTTTGGATCCCACTAATTTCTTCAGGTTTTATACTAGGGAGACAACACAATGTTCACCCACGTGACTCTGAACCACTTCATCTATGAGCACGATCTCAAGTTGTATCCATTTACCTACGAGAATCTTGAGGTTATCTTTCTTTATAGCTGAGTAACTTTCCATTGTGTAGAAATGCCATATCTTTCATATCCATTCTGCAGCTGATGCACAAGCTACCCCTACTTTTTTTTTCTGGTTGCCAGTCACACAGAGCATTGTTTTCTCTCCTTTGACTTTTAGTCTATGAATTTCCTTTTGAGTTAAATGTGTTTCTTGGGTAAAGCATTTTGATGGACCTTGTCCCCTGATCCACTCTGCCTGTTTCTTTTTATTGGTGAATTGAGGCCATCTACATTAATTGTTATGGCCACCATGCACTGGCTTGTCTCTGCCGTGCAATTTTCCTACCTTTGGCTGTCTACTTTTCCCCTCCACTCAGTTGTGTGCCACACTCAGTGATCCTCCTCTGCCTCTATTCCTGGAACCATGGTCTTTTTCATCTCTCTCTAAAATGTCCTTCAGTATTCTTTGTAGGCTTGGTTTGGCAGTCATGATTCCTTCAGTTGTTCTTGGTCATGGAAGTATCTTGTTTCTCCATTAATTTTGAAAGAAATTCTTTCAGGATACATCAATCTGGGTTGGAAGTTGTTTTCTTTCAGGATTTGAAAAATTTCATTCCAAGCTCTTCTTGACTTGATGGCTTGTGTTGAGAATTCTGTCATGATTCTGATGAGTTTTCCTTTATAAGTGATCTGTTTCTTTTCTCTAACAGCTTTTAATATTCTGATCTTGTGTTGAATTTCTGGAATCTTGATTATTACATGTGTGGGTGTAGATTTATTTTGGGTATGGCTAGCTGGAGCTCTAAATGCCTCACTTATCTCAATATCAAGTCCTTTTCCCATGCTTAGGAAGTTTTCTGCTAGTAATTCTGTAAATAGAATTTTAATGTCATTTGTGTAGATCCCTGCTTCTTCATTGATACCTATCACTCTTAAATTATTTCACTTCCCATCATCTTACAGTCATCGAATTGTTCTTTCCTGGTTCCTCATTATTTTTAAGAGCTCTTTCTTTCTTTTCCTGATCACAAGCTGCACACCTGTCTTCAAGGTCTGAAAGTCTATCTTTAGTTTCTTTCAAGTGATTTTGCCAGCTTTCATTGGAGTTTTTAATTTCCTGGATATCTCTTTGAATCTGTTTCATGCATTTGAAATGTCTCTTATATTGTTCATTCTTGGTTTCCCTCATTTCCCTATACTCCTCTATTTTTTTTAATCTATGTCTTCTTTAGAGATGCTCAGCAATTCTTTTATTATGTTTTCCATTTCTTGTTTTACCTGAGATATTATTTCTTTTCTAACTTCTTTTATAGCTTCATGAGTTGTCTCTTTACTTCAGTTGCCATCACTGCAGAAACTTCAGGTGTATGACTACTGATCTCTTTCATGTTTTCATTTCCTGGACTTGCTCTGCTTGGGTTGCAGTCAGGGGACTGCCTTTTGCTTCTTCGTCTTGACATTTTCCTGGGTTCTTTCAAACAAATGAGTAGTGGGGTCCCAGGCACTTCCCATGTTGGTTACAATTTCTCTGGAGTGTTACTGTTTAGTTCTCATGGCCAGTGGTAGCCATGGGTATCCAATGGTGGCCACTGGGTGCTTTGTTGCAGGCCCTTCTTCTGTTTTTCCCAGCCCTTGCTGGTTACCTGGGGCAGAAGTGTTCCTAGGGCTGCTGGAGTGTGTGTGGGATCAAGGCCTGCCTCTGCCTTCCCACTGAATTGGTTACCAGGTCTCCCAATGTCTGCTGGAGTATGCTTGGGAGCAGATCCTGCCTCTGCCTTCCCTCTGAGCTTGTTACTGGTCCTCTGGTTTCAGTCATTTGAATCAGGATTTTCTTTTTTTCATGAACTATGCCCACTGATGTAGTCCTTCCTTTGCAGATTCATTTACTCAACAGACATATTATAAGAAATTAGTTGCTTACTTATTTGTCAGTTAGCTTCTCTGTCCTCAGATGAAGTCTGAAGATGCCAAGGATATATTTTCTCTTGATTGGTGTTTGGCAGAGGCAGAAACCCCTAAATGTGCAAGAAAGTGTGAGTGTGTGAACTTGGACAAGTTAATTTCTTTGAATTTTAGTTGCACATGATTTTCCTAACTTCAGTGGTTAATGATAATGTTGGCTGCAAGTGAATATAAATTCTTGTATATGCTTGTATCATCCTTCATTAGATTCTACCAAGCAGCTAACTCTTCCTTTTACTCTCGAAAGTGTCCTCTAGATTTGGATAATAAATTACTCTCTCTGCCCATGCTGCTTACAGTAGTTCCTTCTAGAGCTTTGCTCTGCATAGGTTACAGTGTGAAGTTTCTTTTATACATTATTTTATGTATTCTTTCAAGGAATTCTGTGAGGTAGATGCTATTATATTCACTTTAGAGATGAGCAACCAGAGGCTCAGGGGTAAATTAACTGTCCACAAACAAAGAGCAAATGGCAGACATGAAATGTCTTTCTCCAAGGAATATGATCCGTGCCTTGATAGTCCAGCATATTTTATTTCTGAAGATGCTTACAATGATATTTTGCGTCTCACCTCACCTTGTCTTTTGCAAGTTGAATTTACCACTGTGCCGGCAAGAGGAGGAACCTTTTCCTCCTTTCTTGAATCTGGGCCAGCTCTGCCTCCTGGCTTCAAAAACAGAACACAGGAGAAGTGATGCTGGTTACCTTCCAAGACAGGCTCCTGAGAGGCTCACTGATTCCATCTTCACTCTGAAGACTGTTTCCTTTTGGAGCACAGGCAGTCAGCTTGAACTGTGACCACCCAGCAGGAGAGAACTGCGTGCAGGGCAGCACATTCCATAGACAGCTGAGAGCGCTCAGGCTAGACCTAGAGTAACCAGACTACATTCTGCTTAAACTTCTGCTTTCCCAGAACTGGGAGCAAGCAAAATAGTGACTGCTTTCAGGGCGATGGTATGCATCAGTGGACATTTGCAATGCATAGTGAATGTCCTAGCAGTGTTCAGCTGGGCTCGAGAAGAAGGGCATGATTATGATCTGTCTGGATGTCGCCTCTAACAGGTGTGGATGAGGAGTGGCTATTGTCACTAGTTCAGATGGCAGTGTGCACAGCATGAGAATAGGAAGATACTTATGTCACCACTGCAGTTCATCTCAGAACTAGCACCCTGAGGAGCAGAGGGAGGCAGCATGGGAAAGAGGGTGAAGGAATCAAGTCCCGTGTCATGCAGAAAAATCTGCACTAAATTTAAAACTGATGTAGTACTCTTGAAAGGACCCCTGCACACACACCCAGGCTAGAATTTCATACTTCTGATCATTATTAAAATAACTGTGCATGGTAGGAGAAATTTTTACAAACAAAACACAATAAACAAACAAAAACAAAAAACAAAAAAAACCCTGAGACTCCAAGATCTCAGTTTTGTCTTTCATTTACTGTATGATTTGGAATGTACCTTCTCAACCTTCAGTGAGCTCCTTTTCAATTATGGTGGTTAGGCAGGATTTCTGAAAAGAGCATTCCAAAAGGAAAAGTAACCCCATTTTAAATTTTAAATCTCCTACAGGCAAATGTCTTGTCCTGCCAAGGTAGCATTTGTGCTATCCACTCTGGACTAGTCAATGACATCCCTGTCTCTGCCATCCTACTTGTATGCTAGTGTTGTAACCAGGCTTAACAAAAATCCTGATCATCAAATTGGATTTGTGAACAGTCATTAACAGAAGCCACAACTTGTGAAATTGCTATAAAAGAACAGGAGAAGATGCTCTAAAAGCAAATTAGCATTTCAGGGAAGTAGTTGGAGGTATTCAGCTTTCTCATTTCTTTTGTCATCAACAAGTTGTTGCTTTCACTCTTCAAATGCCAAGAAGGTGGAGTTAAAATAGACTTCATCACACAAGGCTCACGTTCACTCAGACATCCCCTGCACTTTCCTCTAATAGTGAAGGCAGTCTCAAGGATAGCAGGGATAATACTGCAGTGGTGATAATGAAAGCCAGGTTGTGAGATCTGTTGGACACCTATAAGTCATGCAAGTTTTCTATCGCATGTGAATAAGACATGGATCTGTCCTTGTGTTATTTGTGGACAAGAGGAAAATAAAGCACTATTAGCAGAGTGAGTGCAGGCTTAGAGGGCCATTTTCCTGGGTTAATTACCTCTGCCTGAGCACCATGAAACCTTCTCTGACCTCCAATGCCCCACTGTACTCCTTTAAACTCCCTATACTCATGGCATTTACCACAGCTAGAAATTGCATTTGAGGGCACTGCATGTGCCCTTCATCAGTGTAAGCTCTGGAAGACCAGAGTATGAGTTTTTATTCACCACTGAATCCCTAACATCTTATTTTCTGCCTCCTGCATAGGAGTCCTCCATAGAAGTTTGTTGAATGCTTTAGAAGAGCATAAAATCTGAGAACTTTCTAGAGAATGAGGTGTTTGAATTAGGGTTTGAAGGACAAATAGAAACCTGCATCCAAAACAGTAGGAACAAAACAAGCCTGAGAATAATGTCTATTAAAAAGAGAAGTATGATCTCATTAGCTTTCTGTTATGAAATTAGTAGTGCTCCCTTCTAGAACTTTCAGACATCTGTATCTTTAAGGAGGTTTTGTGGTGGAAAGAGCCTGGCAAAGAAGTATTAGAAATCAATTTGTCCTAAACTCAGTTGCTGCTGCTATTTGCTGTGTTGCCATCAGTAACTACTTGACTTTTCTGAGCCATGATGAACACTTCTGCAAACTAAGAGTACTCTTTGTCCTATTATAGCAACATTAAGTAGCACAGGTAGGTTTGTTGGCAGCTACAGATAGTACTTTTCAGATCTAGTCTTCCAATTTTATGATTCCTTTATTAAACATATGTTACAATGTCTGAGGCATTGAAGTGGATCTCTTCCATTGTTTCCCTTGCTTTGCTGTAAACACACATGTCACAGTAATGTTGCAGACTGAGACATCCTTATACCTAAATTGACCATGTTGTGAGTTCATACTTTTAGTAATAAATGGCAAGCTAAGAGAGTTTGGGGCAGATCATTCAGCATTGCAGTCTGCTAGCTCTGCCTGCAAACGATAAGTCATCAAGTCTCCAAGTATGTCTATACTTAGTTTTAAAAATGAGATAACAACGTGTAATTTCCGTGGTTCCTGTTAATTTGTTTCACAACTTATTAAAAACAAGAATGTATCTGTATTGTTGCAGAAATTATTGGATTACAAGTTAATATAGAACATTTACCCTGGAGCTTGATGTGTGGTTGACCCCTAATATTGGAAGCCTGTTATGCGAGTGCTGCAATTGATATTGGAGAAGTAGACAAATATAATGAGAATCAAAAGTAGGGAGTGGGTTTCTAGGAATTTGCATATGTGTGGACCTTGAGAATGGTATGCATTGGAAACATTGATAAGGTAGGAATTTCAAGCAATTGGGACAATCGGGGTTGAGATATGATGCAGAAACACAAAGTGTGTTTTGGGTGAGATGGCATATGTTAAGAATGAAAGATGCATTAGGTGATGCCAAACAAAATAAATTGAAACGTGGGAAATAATCAGGAAATGATGTAGTATCTATTTCAACACTTTATATTCTTGGGCTAGGTTAGCACAGCTATTTTTCAGGACATGTGTATGTATAGAATTAGTGGATACTGCTAATAACTGTACTCTCAACTCCAGAATGGTCATACCTTAATGTGATGATGTTGCTGTACTCACAGATTCACAAGCATTGGCAACTTTTGACACTACAAGTGCTCTCTGTGACGGTGACACTCACTTTGTAACAGTGGGTCTCATAATTCCTGTCTGTTAGGTCAAAGCTCAGAAAATTCAACCTACGTTTTTGAAATGTAGTTTTTATTTAAAATAGGAAATTTGAAGAAATCAGGTAAAAAGACATATTGCAAAAAATGTCAGAGCCATGGGTTTAAAGTTTTACCAAAATATATTGCAAAATTCATATATATTATACAGCCTGGGGGAAATTTCCCAAAATCAAATGTTCAGTTTAACCAACCCCCTAGGTCAAAAAGTAGAATACCACCCACACCCCAGAAATCTCCATGGTGCCCCTGTTCAGTCAACCCTCTCCTCACTAATGGTATTTATTCTTCTCACTTCTAACACCATACATTAGTCTTTACTGGTTTTTAAAAAATTACCCAAGGAATCATATCATGTGAATTCTTTCATACCTGGCTTTTTTTGCTCAAACACTGTTGTAATTCATTCATATTGCTCTGTATCATTTTCTGCCTTATCATGTAACAGAATATGAATAGACTACAACTAATTTACCTATTCTAGTAAGAATTATGTAATTATGAGTAAAGCATTATAGGAAAATTACAGTAGCATTCTAAAGTTTAAGTTTATGCACTTCTGTTAAGTATTTACTATTGATGGGATATGTGTTTAGTTTTAGTAAGTGTGGCCAAACAATTTGTCAAAGGAAGAACAACAATTTACACTTACTTCACATCTTTTCCTGCACTTGTTTTTGTCCTCTTTTATTTTAGCCATTCTAGTCAATATGAAGTGTTATCACATTATGATTTTAATCTATTTTTGCCACATTACAAACGAAGTTGGACATTTTTCTGTATAATTATTACTTTCGCCACATATTCTGATGCATAATTTGAGGCTTCGATTTCTTGTTGATGTATGTGATGTTTCACAGCAGTACTCTCCCCTTCCTGTGAACCTCAGGATGGAGCAAACTGACACTCATTTCTTTGTGTAGTTTCAGAACTGAGGACAGCCCTGATAAGTTGGAAGCTTGCAGGCAGAGTAAGAGATGGGCCAGGAGGGAAAGTCCAGCCCCTCTATGCTGAATCTGTTCTCTGCTGTTCTGAAGAGGGTAAATGAATTGAGGCTTAACTAATGCTTCCTTCTTCACTGTGCCAAAGTCATTGTGAATGGAATGTTTACTCTAGCCAATGAGTCGGGCTTTCTTAACAATATGCATTCTAATATAGGCATTCTAGAAGGCATCCTTTAAATCAGAGCTGCATTCTCTCTGCTGAGCTGTAGGAATACAAGAGAAAGCTCTGTCTCCGTCTTCCCCACCTACATTTTAGAGTGATACTTCCCTTCTTACCAACGGCTTTCAATGTTCTTAAGTAAGTACTTGTGGCTGAAACACAGTACCAAAAATGTGTGCCCTCTTTCTCATTCACTGTGTTTGAACTTCGGTCAGGTGGCTTGCTCTCTGAGTCTTTTTCATTTGCAGTATTATAGTGATCCCACAGGTAAAGAATTCACATGTGCCCATGTGGGCAAAATATTGTAGAGTTCCTGTTGGCTGATGAATACTCACTCAATGCTAACTCTTATTGGTTTTATTAAAAATCTTTTTTGTTTGTTTTCTTTAATTTTAAAATAAAAAAATAAAAAGCAATGATACACAAGAGGCATTATGGTGGCCATTATCAATTGCTTTTTACCCTGTTGAGAAGTCATGTACCGTGTTCATTGTTTTGTTGTGATTGACTTTACTCTGTTTTATTTTGTTTGGTTGTATTCTTTTCAAAAGAAAAAAAATAAGCAAAAAAAGATGCATAATTTCAAAACAAAATAATAGGAAATTAACAATGGTTAATATATTGCATATTGTTATCTTCAAAATAGTTAATAGTATGTACTTCAAACATATACTTTGAAATTAAATAAAAGAAAGATAATGATGATCATGTTATATACCTAACTAACATAGCTGTGGGATCCATTTGTGAAAGACTTATTTTAAAGTGAAAGAGAAGTCAGTGGGATGAAATATGGCTAATTGAACATTGCAGAGGTTAAGTGGTAGCAAGTTATTATACACGTTCTATAAAAACCTACCTGAAAAATAATATTTATAAAATTCAATGGAATGTATGATTCAAAAACTCTCATGGAACCTGGGGATATAGCTCAGCAGCACAGTGCCTGCTTCTCAAATGCAAGGTCCTGAGTTTGATTCCTGGTACAAACAAACAAACAACCACAAAAAACAGAAAATAAAAAACAAAACTTTTGTGAATTCCAATTAAAAAAATCCAAAACGAGAACCTGAAAAATTTCCCCTCTCTTTAGTATTCCACTCACTAATGCATTTATGGAGTTAGTGATTATTGTGTGCCCCTAGGATCACACAATAATATTAATATTCATATGTAGAAGAACTAATAATCTAGTGGAAAAGGGAGGAGTTTGGGTGTTGGACATAACTAAGTTTTGAATCCTAGTGTTATCAATTCCTACTTATGAAGCTCAGAACAAATGACCTAAGCTAACTAGCCCACAGTTTTCTAATGTAAAAGTAGAGAGATCACTGGGAAGGTGTAAGTATTTTCTGAAATGATGCACAGAAACTGTTTAGACTGATGAAGAATTTACATCATGAAGGGTACACTTCGAGAAAAAGATTCACAGTTTGTGTGAATCAATGAGGTAAACTTTTAAAAATATATTGGAAGGGACTGGGGACATAGCTCAGTGGCAGAGCACCTGCCTGGCAAGCATGAGGTAGTGAGTAAATTTCTGGTACAAAAAAAATTTGGAAGTAAACATGTTTATGTATTGTTCTTCTCAGGTATAAAGTACAGATGTTTGAAAGAGAACTACAATTTTTTTTTCTTCAGCTTATAACCTCCAGTCCATACAGGGATGTCTGATATATATTGATGCTTAATAACTAATTTCTAAATGAGTGATGAACAAAATACACATGTGACCCTTCTAACTTACATAGTGCAGAGAAAGAGAAAAAACTAAACTGATGATAAGATAAAAATGAGATATTAAAATATAATTTTTGTACAATAATCTTATTTTAACTATATTAGACTAGATGGAATAAAACATGTATTAGACTATGTCCAAAGCATGCTATAAGTGTTATATGTTATGAAGGTCACTTGCCCTTTGAAACTGACTAAAGTGATACCACCATTCTGCGAATTAAAGGTTCAAGGAGGTCAGGAAATCTCCCCAGGATCACACAATAACTAAGTGGTAGTTGTGTTTGACTAAGTTACCGGTTCCTAACCTCTCCTCTGCTCTACTGCAGGATTCTCATGTTGCATATGTTAAAGGCATAGAGAAAGGACAAGACGGGAATGTGTCATTAAGTCTGAATCTTATAAGCTTAGTTGGGTTTTGCTCCATAGAAGGGGACAGGAAGAGCGCTGCAGACTGGGCAAAAGACTGAAGACCAACAATAGTTGGGCCATGAGATGGGAAAAAAGGCTTGGAAAATGCACCAAAGCCAAATGAGAGGACCCCTGGAATGTTATGCCAGAGAATGTGGACTTTAGTTTCTAAAGCTGGGAAATGATGGAATAATTTCATGAAGAGATGATTACGTGAAGACGTATTTCAGGAGAGGGACCTATGGAAATGTGAAGGATTAGAGCAAGTTAGTCTGTCAATGGTATTCATTCTGGGAGTCTGGAGACTAATAGGATTGCTTTTGGGGCCATCACTGTATTAACTCTTCATGCTGATTAACTACCTCTTGGTCTTCTGTATTCAATCACCTAAATCCCTGGTATTCTGATGTGACCTCTAACTTTGTTCTTTAGGAAGACTTCTAGAGAATGGAAGGAGTACAGCATGGATTCATTGGACTCGAGTTTCCACTTTATCTTTGCTGCTACTTTGCTGTGTGCAGAGCTCTCTCTCTTTCCCTCCCTAGGTCTTTGTTCTTAAACTTTAAATTGCTGCCCTGCAAGTTCCCTCCTGGGCAGAGATTCTATGAATAAATGCTTCGTCACTGTCACCATCAATAGCTAATGTTGGCTCAGTGGGAGCATTTGGGAAGGTCAGGGTCAGTTGCCCACATAAGAGGGGAAATGTTCCTCTTTAGATGCCTATGCTGGGTCAGATAATCTGTAAGGTTCTTCAGTTGTGATGACATAGCTCAGCAGCTCTGATTTACCAAAATGTCTTTCTGTAGGTGAATCCGATTTCTGTTCTAACTTCCAGGCTGTAGATAAAAATAAGAGAATTCAGATTTTCTCATTTCTCTACAAGGTTGAATCTAAGTTCTCAGGCTTACAGAAAGAAACAGCATGAAGATAAGGACTCAAGAATTTGTGTGCATTTAGCCTTTAATCATCAGTATCTGACCTCATAAGCCTTTGGGCTTTATATCTTCCATAGGATCCTCATTCATAATTTTCTTGTCCTTTGTGCCAGGGTTTCCACTTCTGGCTCCCTGAGGCCCAAGTTCCTCTGATAGGAAACAAATTGGTGGTGGGGAAACTCATAAAATTTTCTGTGTGCCCAAGCTCGACCCAACAATGATACGGATCCTTTCTGTACAGGGAGTCATCTGAATTCTCTTATTCTTTATTTGCAATAAGCATATTCAGCCAAGTCTGAGGGTATGAGAAAAGGGAAGATCCCTTACCAGAAAACACATTGGAGCTATACCCAACTTCTCCTTCTTTGCAACACTCTCAAATTGCCCCAGAACAAACAGAATTCACACTGGTTCTGGGCTGGGAAAGGGAAAAGGATTGATCACTTAATAATCTAAAGTTATCATTCATACCCAAATTCCTAGGCTTTTGAGATACTTAATTATTCATCCTTAAATTTTATTTTTTCTGCTAAATTCAAAAATATATTTTGAAGCTTAAAATCAAGGAACAACTTCTTTCTTTTTAGGTCTAATAATTCGAATGTGCTACCCCCCAAGGGAGTTGTGGAGCATACAGAATGCCTGATTTCCCCAAATGGACTGGACAGTAGCATAGGAACAGCAGTCTGCATTGGCAGAAATGTCTGTTCTTATTGCAGAGTTTTCTTCTAATGATATTATTTCCTGTCACTGTCACTACTATTGTGGAGGGTGTGCAGACTGATAGTAGTTTCAATTTCACACTAAATAAAACTGAGTTTATTGGCTTACGTGACTTATCATAGGGCACTTAGGAAATCTACTATCAGAAATTATTTCTGCTTACTACCAGGGTGGAAACTAAATGAACTGACTTAAGAGGTAATATGCTTCCAATGTTTGAGGTGTGTGTGTGTGTGTGTGTTTGTGCATGTTTGTGCATCTGTGTATGTGTACAGGAGATTTAAGTGGACTACCATAATGAATAATCACAGTTATTCAGTCTTTTATAGTTATTGACATTTGTAGACATTTGTGAAGTTATAAAACATTGGATACTTCATGCTTTTGTTCTTGAGAATAAAGTCAACTTGATATGTGTGGTGTCAGCAGGTGAGGGTTGCTGAACAAGCCACAGTGATTAGGGTTGGTGAGGGCACTGATCACTTGATATTACCAAGTTTGCTCTGCATGCATCTTGTCATCTTGTCATCTCAGAACCTCTCCAGTGCACAGTGAGGTGGGTCAGTTGCCATCTTTATGGCATCAATGATGTCAAACTGAGGGCTATGTATGAATCTAGTGGACCTGCTGAGGTCTTTCTCAGGTGCCACATCTTAGTTACTGTTTGTGGTACTCTTACTTACAAGTACAACAGAGCTGTGTCTGAGTATGAAATGCACCTCAGGATGTCAATTCCAGGTGGCAAGAAATGGGAAGTCACTTCTCCATTGTTCCTTTCTGCCTTTGGTCAAAATTTCAATCCACACCAAGTTTACTTCCCTGCAAAATGGATATTCATGTTTGTTCAAGGCAGGTGTGAAGAGAGAGGTGTGGGGTAAGGAGGAGTCATGGTACAATTAGAATCTACTTGCATACTGGAGTCCTGGGATAACTGGTCCTTTGAAAATGATTGGAGTCAGAAGCAGGGGAGGTCAACAGGGCCTGAAGTGGTGTCTAGGGAGGATCTGATATGCATTGTATTAGTTATCTCTGCAGTATGTAGCAATTTTTGCAATGGGTAACAATTTAGAACCATAAGCATTTCACTTATGAGTATCGTCTCAGATTGCCTCCATTTACCTATAAAAGTCTCAAGATTATCCTTTTTTGTAGCTGAGTAATATTTCATTGTATAAAAATACCACATCTTTTTTATCCATTCTGCAGTTGATGGGCATTTGGGTTGTTTCCAAGATTTAGATATTACAAATTGTGCTGCTATAAACATGGGTGCATATATATTGCTGTGGCATGACATTTTTATTTTTTCTGGGAAAGTACCCAGAAGGGGAATAGCTGGAATGAATGAGACTTGCAAGTCTAGTTTTTAAAGGACTCTCCACAGTGGTTGCACCAGTCTACACTCCCACTAACAGTAGAGAAGGGTTCCTGCCCTGCCAACATTTTTTATTGGTTAATTTCTTGATGGCAGCCATTTTTTCTGGAGTGAGATGGAATCTCAGCGTTGTTTTAATTTGAGTCCACACTCATAAGTGAAATAAATCAAACTCACATTTATAAACATCATATTGTCTTCCTAGTATAAAATAGAGTAAAAAAAATCAAAAATTAAAGAGTGACAAGATCCAAAATGTACAAAAGATACTATAATAATGAAAGGAAAAGAAAGTGCTCAAAAGGAAAGAAAATTGGGACAAGGGAAAAGAGAAAAGGAAGAAAGGAAACGATTATATGTATGTGGGTATACATATGTAACTATGTATGTATATGTGTGCAAGATAACTATACTGCTAATCTCTATTAGTTCATCAAAAAAAGTTTGTGCTGTCACTGTTTATTTGATCATTCTTCATGCCTAGATCTTGCAACTTGAACAACTACTTCTAAGATAACAATATGCAATGTATTAACTAGTGTTGATTTCTGACTTTTTTTGAAATTCTGTATCATTTCTATCCTTTTTTTTCTGTTTTACTTTTTAAAATAAAAAAAGTAAGCATTATCTCACAATGTTTATGGTCAAGAATCGGTGTGCGGTTAACCAGCGGATCTGGCCCAATTTTCTCTCCAGGCTGCAGTTAAGATGTGGCAGTCCTCTTAAGGAAGAGCCACTTTCATGTTTATGAAATGGTTGTTGGCAGGATTCAGTTACTGCAGGTTGTTGGCTGGCAGCATCCTCCGTTCCTTTCTTTAGGGCATTTCACAGCATGGCACCTGGCTTTTATCAGAGGTAGCAAAAGACAGCGAGTGAGGCAAAAGCCAGAATCATTGCGGTCTTGGGAAGGGATTACATAGAGGCAGAGTCCAGGAGTTGGGGTCTCTGGAGACATTTCAAGGTCAGTCTATGCATACTCTGCATTGCATTTAATAATACTCATGGAAGTCTCATGCCATAATCTGCTATGTCACTGAGGAAATCAATTCAATCTTGTCACCCTTTCTCCTGGAGCCATTCCTGATGGTAACAGCTAAGCCCCACTAAGTGAGATGTCTGTTGTCTGTAAGTCTGCACTGTCCTCATTGGCAACTCCATATACCATCACCTCTGGCCTTGGTTCTCTGCTGCATTGCCTTGCACACCTACCTCCAAGGTAAATGGACAGTGTTATGTTCAACAGTGGAGGGCAGTCTGCAGGAGAGCTTATGGTGTGGGCCCTGAGGATGAACTTTTGGGTTTAAGTCCCAGCTCTATGCCCTTGAGAAACTGAAATAAATTATCCAGCTTCCATTTTCTCCTCTTAAATGAAATTGTAACATTACCAATCTCATAGTGCTATTTTGAAAGTTAGTTAATTAAATACATGAAAAGTACTCAAAGCAATGTGGGATTAGCTGTGATTTTCTCTCTCTTCCGTGTTCTCAGGCTTTCTCAACCTTGGCATTGCTGCTGAGGAAGGGCTGTCCTGAGCAGGCTAAGATGTTTAGCCACTTCTCTGGCTTCTCCTGAATAAATGCTAGCAAAATACCCCCCCCAAAGGTCAAGCACCTCTGCCCCATACCACTCAGGAGATTTTGTTTAGTGAAACATCAAGAGGATACTGAGGTATGTATCTTTGGGGAAGGGTAATGAGCAGTGAAAGGTCCAGAAAAATGTGTAGGACATGGCAAACTCTCAGGGTTACTAAGATTGGAGCGCAAGGTTGTTTCCAGCCCAGCTCTCCATTGGCATTGGCAAACCGGTTCAATCTTCTTAGTTTACTCATCTATAGGGCAAAGATAAAATTCCATTCTGTGCATTGTCAAAGGATTAAAGCAAATGATCCATATGTATCAGTGTGAGAAAACTTTATTTTTCTCAGCAGAAGACTCCAGATTGTACAAAGAGCTATATGCTCTTGGCTCAATATTTGATGACCCACTTGAATGAGTCCTGCCAAGAAAGTTGACTCCAACACCATAAGTGTCTTGGGGCTGCTCTCACAGGTTAGCGGGTTGAGCTATCTGTAGGGTTAGTTCTACTAAGTGGATCCTGGGAGTAGAAGATGACAGGGTCTCTTCTGGACATGTGAAAGGTTAAGCAGAAGACGGCAATGAGAAGTTTTGGTTCTAAAGAGGAGATTTTCAGGAAGTTTCCCTATAGTACTATCATTTCATTTTATACTTGTGGTGAATCAGATAAAGTATTGTCTTGTCTCAGTTGGTTTGGATAGCTTTAATAGGTGCCATAGGCAGAGTGAACAAATATCAGAACCACTGGGGCTTAAACAACAAGCACTTATTGTTCCCAGTTCTTATTTTTTTTTTGTGGTACTGGGGATCAAACTCACAACTGCATGCTTGCCAGAAAGGTGCTTACACCACTGAGCTAAATCCCCAGCCCTTTGTTCCCAGTTCTGAAGGTCAAGAAGTCTAAGATCCAGATGTGGGTAGATTTGTAGTCTGGAGAGGACGCTCTTAGTTTGCACATGGTTCACTTCCTGCTGAATGTTCACATGGTAGAACATCAACAATCACCTACTTTCTTATACAGATGCTGTTCCAACTTAAGAATGCTCTTACCTCATGATTTAATCACGCCAAAGGCACCTCTAAATAGCATAATTTCAGGGATTAGAGCTTCAGTATATGAACTTTGAAGGAACAGACATTCAGTCTATAACACTTATTTTTACAAACATTATAATTTGCATTATTTGTTTTTTGAATTGGGAGAGCCTTTGTGACTGTGAATAACAGCTCTGTGGGCAGAACACCATGGTCAGTCCTGGCCTTGTCCTTTCCTCTTGGGCAAGTACCTTTCTTTCTATGTACCTTGGTCTCATCTTCAGCAGGAAGCACCTTCCTCTTTTGTTGGAGGCGAGTTATTGGAGGGGAAACATTGAGCACAATCTGGTCCCTGGTGAGTGATGTGAGAATACTGCTTATCATTATTATTTAAAGGTGTGTGTTCTATTTCCTGTAAGGAATGAGAAATCCCTTATCAGTAAGTTTCCTGACTTTTATAGTACCTACAACAATACCAGAAACATCTCAGTGTTTGTGGAAAGACTTTAGCTTATGAGAGAAGGCAGTGTTCTAGATGCTTTTGAGTCTACAGGTATCTAAGGCTTCAGTGAATTAGAAGTTGACACTTAGCTATTCTTTCTCCTTATTTCTCTGTGAAAGAGCTGTATTGTCTGGAAAGCATCTGTACCAATTTCTCTCTTTCTCTCTTTCTCTCTCTCTAACTTATCTTCTCCCTCTTCCCTTCCTCCCACTTCCTTTCCATGATGTTGGTGATGGGAGGTAAGACTGGAAAACTGTGGAGACCCTTGGGTGTATGCCTACAGTAATGACAGACTTGGAGTTTAGAACCTAGTCCCTGAACTGATCCTGGGTACTTCCCCTTACTCTAGCCATTCCAGAATTGTTGTTTGGCAGCATTTCATTGCAGCAGCTTCCTGGAAAGACAGCACCTATTTGTCTTTTATCTGTTGGTGTTGGATATTCACCTTTCCCTTTCTGTTTCTTTAGCCCATTTTAGGCTGCTATAACTGAATAATACAGGGTGCATAAGTTATAAACAATAGACTTTATTTGGCTCATGGATCTAGAGCTGTGAGCATCCAGTGTCAAGGCACTGGACCCATCACCTTCTTGTGCTATTGTGAAACAGGGAGCATACGAACTTGGTTCTCTCTTCTTCTTACATACTCATTGATCCCAACATAGGGTTCCTCTCTTATGGCCATATCCAGGATAAATTATATCTTAAAGTTCTTGCCTCCAAATATTATTGACATATTAATTTGGAGATTAAGTTTCCAACACAAGAAATTTGAGTAGACACACTAAAACCATAGCATTTTCTGGGCTGAGGTCCTGAGGACTGGAACCAGCTCCAGCATAAGTTTCCAGCTCCATCAGTTTCCCCAGGACCTCAGGCAGAATCCCAAATAAGCATCTCTTGCTTCCAGCAGCCCCAAAGCCCAGGTTTCAGGGAAGCCCAGGTCAGGGAACTTCTCTCCAGCTTCCCCCCTCCAGATATCCATTAGCCATCTAATATTTTTGGGTCTTTACATAGTGCCAAACACACTGCAGGGCATCTGGAAAGCAAATAAGAAAGGAAACTAGTAAGTGAGGAATGATCTCTCTACGGATCAGCTCTAAAGATATGCGCTGGTGTCAAGGAAATGCAAAGTATGTTTGCTAATCAAAGGATAACTTTGAGGAGAAAATTGAAAGTATGTGGTTTGCTTGGTAATTTCAGGAAGTGATTATATATAATATATATATTATATATATATATATGTATATACTTTTGCCTACAAGACCAGATAAGTTCAAGGATTCTTTCTGTAATTACGGGGTTTGTTGTATTTCTGTACAATATGTTTTGAAGTTGGGGTTGGATGGACCTGACAAGAATATTTTGGTCATGAATTTTGATATGAATATAAAGAATCTGCATCAATCTTTTTGTAAGGTATTTTCAGTCTGGAGACTTATTAGATAATGGAAATAGTTCATCATTTCATCCAGTAAGTATTTTCTGGAAACTTGGTATGTCTGATATTGTTGTAGGGATTGGTGACACAGAAGTGAAATCATGTAGTTTGGTTTTTTACACACCAGCTTTTCCCTAAAGGACCCTAGGAGAGACCTTCCCCTGTGAATATAACCCATAGGAGGGACTTGGTTTGTTGATAGTGGTTGGTACAAGCTGGAGCTTCACCCTTTCAGCTTCCCCATGTTCCTTCAGCATATCTTCACAGATCCTCTGCTTTGTCCTGGGGCAGTTGGACAGTACTGAAGCCCACTCATTCTTGGAGCAATGGTTGATAGAGCACATAGCTCTGCCTCCTTTCTGCTGGGTTTGAACATTGTTTTTCATCCCAATTGAAACAGGCTGTAAGAGATTCCATGCTTGGTTTACAAAAGCAGGTAGACAACGAGAATTATCATATAGTCTTGGAGAGGGTAGGATGATACAATTCACAACTCAGTTGGTACACTAGACTTGGTAGACACTGTCCCAGAAAAATAAGGACATACAGATCAATTCAAATGATGCTACACAGTAGGAACTTGAAATGGATAATTCTTAGAAAATCAGGATTATTGTTATTTCTCCTGTTATTATTTTATCAGTGAGATACTGAGTGGAAGGTTAAATATGCATGAGGAAAATATTGCGTTGCGTCAACCTCGTCCTGGAACCCTTGAGGTCTCAATTGAAGGCTAGCTGGCAAGACATATGCTCTTCTCTCAGTCAATCTTTGAGCAAGTGCCTGTCAAAGAATTTGTCAAAGTTCATATTAGAGGAAACAGATACTGATCAGGGCAAGTAAGGCTGGGGAGATAAACACACAGCAAAGACAAGGCATTTTATCATCATCTTTTGTTGTCTCACCTGGGCCATCTCAGTGGCTACCTCAAAAAAATCTTTTCATTAGAATAAAATCATGACTTCAATATGCTGCTTGAAAATAGTGGATGACCTTTAGTTTGGGGAATGAGTTTCATCTACTTTTGGTTTCTTATACCACTCTCTTTCACCACCCACAGGAGCTTCTGTCTGCATCAAACTCTAAATAAAATCCCCGAGCACCTTGAATTGAGCATGAAAGTTGGTGAGCAGATGCTCTGCCTGGGGTCTCCTGATGTGATGATTTGTCATGACACTTGTGGCTCAGCCTTCCATTTACTGAGCACCTGTGTCCACTGTCCTGATGCTGCAAGGGTGGAGAAGGAAGTTAATAAGACTTCGACTTGGAAATTGTACAGATTTAATATGAAATCATTCATAGAAAGTTTGCTATTTTTAATAACATACTTTTTGATATAGATACACTCTTAGCATGTAAAATTCGCTCAGAATCTCCTCTATCCTTTGGGCCCCTTTGCCTGTGTGAATCAAAGGAGATACACTGCCTGTAATACACTTTATAGGAAAGTCCTGTGCACTAGATCACAACACCCCTGAGCTCTGACCAGTGTTGGGTAAGTCTACACCTTCCATTTTACAAAAGGTGTGCAGCAGCTTGCCCAAGGTCACAAAGATATTGAATAGCAGAGCCTGGATATAAAATCATGACCTCCTGTTTGCATAGTTTGTAGCCAAGAAAGTGAAACCAGCAGGACATCACCTCCAGGAGACCTCCCACAGCTGAGACCAGGATGTGTATAGGCTCAGGAGACTGGTTTGCACTTCTTTAGGCTAGAAGGCTAGAGACAGTGTCCAGAATACCCTGGAACAGGTGACTTCCCTGGTCACTTCTGCAAAGGGCTAGAGGAAAATGTGTGAAGGACATAAGTTGTACTTCACACCCTTGGGGTTGTCTTTGAGAAGGAGGCTTATCTGTGAATCTGAGCTGAGAAGGAACAAGTGGCCTTGAAGTAAAAGCCCATAGAGTTGTGAGATGACATGAGTGATGATGACTAATTATTCTGGAGATCAATAGTAATTTAATTATTTTCACTGACCTATTGGATACATGCATAACAGTACAAGCATGCATGGTATTGGAGACCTTTTTTTTTAAGTAAGATAAAATGCATGTAGCAAACTATAATGTTTGATACATTGTGTCAACTTGAGAAGCTTATAAACTTAACTAAGTAATTTAGCAGTTCTATATCTGAGAGTGTAGGGGACCCACTCTAGGGTTGGTAGTTTGCTTGCAATATAAGGGAGGAAAAGAGGCTTGCTTTCCCCTTTTTGCTCTTGTTGCATTTGCTGCCTTCTGCCACCATGGACTGTTGCCCTTCTGCCATGCCACCTTGTCTTGGAGCCAGCTGATTATGGACTGAAACTTCCACAAACTGTGAGCTGAATAAATCTTCCCCTCCTTAATTTGGACATCAGGTATTTTGTCTCAGCAGCAAGAGAAAGCTAATGAAGACACGAAGCTAAACATTTTTAAATGTTTGATAGCATATTAAACATTTAAAAATGTTTGATAGTATATACACAATGCTATCTAGCCATCTCCTTTATTTAGTTCTACTTTTTCATCACCTTAAATGGGAACTTATACTCATGAAGTCGACCCACACACACATACACACATACACACCATAGTCTCTGGATGCCACAACTCTGTATTCTGTATGAGTCAGCCCATTCTCAACACTTTATGCAAACTGGATTGTACAATATATGATGATTCATGTCTGGTCTTTTTCTCTTGGAAGGGTCCTTTTGAAGTTCCTCCATGATTTGGGTTGATTTTATACTCTGGTGGTCTGGTTCCAGAGTTCTGTAAGACACTTCTTCTGTCACAGAGCCATTCCCATGTAGGACTATATACATGTGTAGAATCTGAGTTACTGAAACAGTTCATTCAGTTCCTGGTTAGGAGTGAACCACATGTCTCTAAAACATCTGTGCAATTTCATATGGTCTTTATGTACAATTGCAGGGTGACATCTTCTCCTTCCTTCCATTTCCTCCTCCTCTTCACTCTGAATGTTCATGGCACCTACTACATGTGAGCCATTGTACTTTGCTGCATAGACATATGGCCCAGGGTGTGCCCAGGGATTAAGCTTTAGGAATTGTCAGGAAACAGTCAAAACAACCATTGCAGATTCTGTACTCCAAGGTCATAGTGTCAGGTAAGTGCAGCATGGCCCATGCCCAAGTCTAATCACCTACACTATGCTCTTTTCAGGAAGCAGAGAAGTCCCTTAATTGCATGAATGGGCAAACTGAGGCCTAGATCACAGTGCTGCATTCATAGACAGCTTTCTGTGTATACCTGAGTGGATCTTCATACACAGGAATTCTCTCCAGGGAAGCCTTGGTTCAGGATGATAATTCTGATGTCCTGAGTTCTTTTACTATGATATGGTATACTGAAAAGCTTTCAATAGTTAGTTGCATACTAACTATTGTAGTTGTAGTCCATGTCTGAGCTAAAGATTTTGCATATTATCGTAGTCATTGCTGACATATGAAGAAAGTCAACTGCTATTCTCATTTTACAGATAGTAAAATGAAGGGCCACGAAGTTAAATAATTTGGCCAACATAATATCTTTGTTAAGCAACAATGAGGTGGTTAATATGAGTCTTGAGGAATATGGAACTTTTCTCCTTTGTTCTCCCACCAAGTGTAGACATGGACAATTTTCTTTCATCTGTGAATGCCCTGGGCCAAACATAGTATTTGGCACATAACATGTACCTAGCAAATAGTTCCAACTTGAGACACCCATGCCCAAGTAGACTCACCTGAGACATAAAAAAGTCAGATTCATCTCTTATCTACTGTGTTTGAAAAACCTATAATCTAATAAGATTAAGGCTCTGAGAAACAAGGTGATGGCCCTATGGCCAACCAAGTAGTCAGCAACAGAGTGTGGAAGTAAACTATGTACATCTGATCCTGGCTCTCCCTTTGCCCCAAGGCTCCTTCAGTTTCCAAAGTGCTCCATTGGGTCATGGAGGAAATGTGCAATGGAAATAAGAAGACCTTCTGCTCACCAGTGAGGTATACCTGTGAGGCCTGCTTCTGCTATTTTGGTCTGGCTGATCTGCTGGGAATTCCTCAGAGGACCCAGAGACTGTGAAAGCAGCTAGAAAGCAACATACTAACAGAGTTGTGCAGGCAAATTTATAGTATAAGTGAGACATTTAGATATAATTAATATAACTGCAGTCTCATTGCATAAGTAGCACTTGGGACTCAGGACATGTTTCCCTTGTAGGCAGAGGCATTAACTCATTACATTAGTAGCATCCCAGTGGGCCAGTCAGAGTTGGGTTCAAAAGGGCAACCCATGGAGCATGACACGAGGAGAAAAGTAGAAAGATGTGGAAGTCAAGAGGGGCACAGTGACCTAATCACGTACATCAAATTATTTACTTTAAATGGCCATGTGTATTCCCTCCCTTTTCTCCCTGAATATTTCAGGGTATTTCCTGAAGTACCTGCATCCTTACATGTGTACAGA
>RJWT010006167.1:0-29617 GCA_004365215.1 Cuniculus paca
TCTCTGCAAAGCTTTATGTTCCATGGCATATCTCCAGGTCAAATTGTGGATAGAGGACATAAGACCAGAAGTTTTGTGGGTGACTTACATACATATCAAAACTCCATAACGCCTCTCTCACACAAATAAGTATAAAGTCACTTGTGTGCATTTGGAAATCATCGATATAAACAGGTTCTTTTACAAGTGCACGTGAAGAGGCCCAGACAGGGGAATGACATAATGACCTCGCTAGCTAGTTAGGAAATGGAGTGGGAGAGATGGGAGAGCTGTATTATCAGTTTGGGGAGATTGAATTCAAAATGTGTCTCCATTAGTTTATCAGATGTGTTGATTTGGGGATAGTTTAGTTGCAGAATTTCAATTTTGTTGTTTATAGAATGAAGTTGATTATGTTTTTATATAGTCTACTTTTATAACAAAAATGAAGCACTATATGTAAATAAATAGCCTATGTATTTGAAATAAATGTTTGGTTTATTTGCATTGTTTCCCCATTTCTCTATCTGAGAGCCAAGGCTGGAACCATGCTTCTCAAATCTCATTTAATGCTCTTTTGACTACGGAATGGCTGCTTATTCTGACTATGTCAGAATTGTTTTCCTATCCATCATGCTTGATTACAGCAGTAGATAAGTGGTCCCCAAATCCCTTATCTCATTCCTTGGTTCCAGTTTGATAAATACAAATCCTGAAACTCCTGAAGGTGTGATGCTCGAGAATCTATAATGGTTGCTGTATAGTACAACAAATACTGAGACATGATGGAATGAGAAATTGGCATTTCAGACTGCCCACCTTCTCTAATGCTTGATAACACAAAATGTCCCTAAGTCCCAGTACTCTCTTTGTCAATGACTGATAAATTATCTTCTATCACATATTTTCCCACTTTTAGCTTCTGTTCAATTCTTAGTTCCTTCAGTCACTTGTCACTCTTTGTTTGGATTTTTCTTCTGTTTAAAAATGCCTTGTGTGTGTGTGTGTGTGTGTGTGTGTGTGTGTGTGCGCATAAATATATACACATTGTATATTATATAGTTTATCTACCTATGTATAATATGCATATTATGCATTTAGGCATATCCATGTATACAAATGACAGGGCAAATAGCAAGAACTTACTAAAATATTTATAGTTCTAATTTCACCACATGCTCATCAACACTTGTTGCTTTTTGTTTATAACAGGTGTGAGATAAACTTTTTTGCACTTCTGATTCACATTTTTCAGATGATTAATGTTGGACATTTTTCACATCCCTACTGACCTTTTAGTATGTCTCCTTTGGAGAAATGTTTCTTCAATTCCTTAGCCCATTTTTAAAACTCAGATTAATAGGTTTCTTTTTTTTAAGTGTATGACTTCCTTATATATTTTGGAGAATAACTTTATTGTGTATGTGATTCACAAATGCTTTCTGGCATTCCACAGGTTGTCTTCATTTTGTTGGTTGTCTCCCTTGGTATCCAGAAGCTTTTTACTTTGATGTCATTTCAATTGTTTATTTTTGTTTTTGTTTCCTGGACCCCTTGTGTAACTGTAGATGAGAATGCAAAATGCTACAGTCACTATGGGAAACAGTGTAGAAATTAAAACATAGAATTACCATATGATCCAGTAATTGCACTGCTGGGTGCATATCTAAAATAATTGAAATCAGGATCTCAAAGAGGGATTAGCACTTTTGCATTCATTACTGTATTATTTGTAACATTCAATAAGTGGAAACACACTAAATGCCCATCAAAACATGAATGAGTAAAAAAATATGAACTCATGAAATGGAATACCATTCAACTTTAAAAACAAAGAGGATTATGCATTTTGAAAAAGCATGGAAAAACCTTGAGACTATCATGGTAAGTGAAATAAGTCAGTTGCAGAAAGATAAGTACAGTACTGCATGATTCCACTTACATGAAGTATCCAAAGTAATAAACACTGTAGAACTAATGAGTGGAATGGAGTAGTTGTCAGGAGCTGAGGATGAGTCAAAGGAGAGTGAGCAATCAAATGGGCCTGATGTATCAGTCGAGCAAGATGAATGAGCTTTAGAGCTGTACTGTATCACATTGTAATTATATTCAACAAAAATTTATTGTATACTTAAAAGTTGTTAAAAATCTACCTCTCATATTAAATGTTCTTACCAAAAGTAATGTTTTAATGTATGTAGTTTATTTTTGATGCTGGTGCTCAAGGCCAGAAGCATAATTTTGTACAGAAAACTTGAAAACATTCAGAATAAGTACATTCTAAAACAGAAATCATTAAAGCTTGTAAATAGTCTGGAGTACGCCATAGATAGTAAGTTGTTATTTGGTTCATATTGCTACCTTCTAGGATTGATTAAATCTTTAGTCTGCATCTTTATTGTCTTATTTATACACTGTAAGTCTGCCTTTTTTATCATTCATTGGACCTTCCCATTCTTGGACAGTAAATACATGGATGGCGGGATCCACATTTCTTCTCTTTTACCATCCCTACCTAATGCTACATATTTATCTCCCACCCTTGAGTACCAGGACCACAGCCCCTATTTTTTTCTTACATTATCAGACTTCTCAGTAACAACTCCCATGTTGAAAGAACTAAAAACTTTGCACCAAGCTCTGAAATGTACCATCCTTTTACCTGAACCACACCTGGAATAAAATAAAAGGCTCCCTCAATACCTAGGTAGAGTCCTGAGATGAGAGCCTTTGGGGGTCCCCATGGTCCCCTCTGCATTCTCTATCCCAGAAATTATACAAATTCAAATAGAGTGGAACAGAGGTTGGAAATAAAAGTGCCAGAATCAGAAATAGTTGATTTCAGGCATCAGGCTGGTTAAATTACTTAATATTTTATTAGTTTTTTCATCTGTAATTGAAGATATTAATATCCAATTGAACTTTTGGGCTAATAAGAATATATGCAAAGCATTTAGCCTAGAGCTTAGCACATGGTAGCATGTTAAAATAAGTGAAAAGAAAGCTTATATCAAATTTGCTTCTTATTAGACTGTAAGCTGCTTGAGGCAGGGCCTATGGTTTCATCACTCAGAGCATAGTACTGAACATAAACTTAATTCATTTAGAAGAAATAAGTACAAGATTGTATGCATTTGTGAGAAAGATCATAACAGCACACCTCAAAGAATTAAATAATTTGCCCAACTTCAGCCATTGCTAGAAGAGTTAGAATTTGGGGCCAGAATTATTTTACTTGATGTTGCTAGTCTCTTCTATAGTGTGAATGCTTTCTTAGTTTATTTTGTGAAGGGTTAGCTCTTGCTTTTTCAAACACGAGTCTTTGAGCTCTACAGACTTTGGTGATGAAAACACCCATAAATCCTTAGGACTTGACATTAAAGTGTTTTGGCTCAGTTACCTGCCTGAATTTATCTGTTTGGTGAAGGTGTGGGCTTATACCTCAAAGCCACCAGCAGTGAGAATTAATCTCCTGAGTCTTAATTAAAACAGTCTTTGGAGTATACAACTGCCTCAGGAAGTGCCAGAAATCTCATTTGAAAGCTTCCTGATTGTGATATTTTCAATGTCGTGTTGCAGATTCAAGAAACTTGGGTGTTTGGAATAAGCTTAGGATAAGAACAGCCTCATTTTAAGTGCTTATCGTAACCACCAAACCATCTGTTCTTCTTCCATCATGATTCTGAACAGTACATAAGAACTAGCATTCCTCTTCCTGTCCCATTTTACATCTGAGCAAGATCTATTTCCAAAGTAGTTTATTTCTCTCCTTTCTACATCAAGTAAAGCTGAATCTAGCTGTGAACATTTCAACACAACTGAAATAATTTCCACGCCTTTCTAATACCTCCTCTACAACACTTCTTAAATTTCCTGTTTTAAACGCAAAGCTATTTCAGTAAAGTTGCTTTTTTCACTATTCATATCCAATTCATTACTACGCCTGTGAAGTTTTTCCCTAAACAGTTTCTTGTATCTCTACTTTTTCTTCACTTCATGGATTATATTATTACAAAATTCTTTTTTTTTTCACGGTTTGTAGATCCTATGTTCATATCATCTCATATAAGATGTAAGAGTAACTGGTTTTAGTTATTAAAGTAGTACTTTCAGAAGAAAACTAATTTAGTACTGTGCCGTGTTACAAGATGTACAGTACTCAGAACAAGGCCAGTGAATGACAGCTTTCTTCTCCATCCTCATCGAACCATGCCTAGAACCCCTGGGCAGTAAAGAATGCCAACAAATTGAAGAAGATGCATTGCAGAATGATCCAGACAATGATGTGCCCAGAAATTGCTGGAGGTGAGGGACAAATAGAGAGCCCTGAGAGAGTTTATTCAAAGGTAACAAAAGGCTACAGGATAACAAGACATAGTTGTTAAAGAGATGCCACATAGTAGGAGGATTCAACTTAGTTTTCTATCACTTGCATGGGTAAAACTTGAATCACTGATTGGAGACTGGATAGGTAAACTTCAGATTCAGCTCAAGAAGAAATTCTAATGTTCAGAATTAAGTGAAAAGGAACAGGCACCTTGTGAAGAAATGGCTTTCCTACTAACGTATTTGCTGCACAGACTCCAAATTTTATAGGTTATATCCATATATAAAGAAGGGACATAATTCACAATACCTATGGAACCCTTTGCAATGCTGAATAGTTGTGATTCTGCAGTCATTTGAATCATGTTATTCATCAGTTTCACAGATAAATATTTTTGCATTAATCAATTCACCTGCCATAATTTATCCTTATTACTGACCCATCGCACATACATATTCACTCCCTGGATAATTCCTGCCCCTCATCTTCCCCAGTGTAACTCAAGGGACCTTCTCAATTTAACTTTATGTTTTTGGTTTTTTGGCCACTGAGTAAGGGTTCAGATTAAGAGTAAGTGACAAATATACCAGGAAAATATCAAAACAAATATACCAGGAAAATAATCAAAACAAAATAATCAAAACAAAACCAATGACTTGAATGCTAGAAAAGTTTATTTTTCTCTCAGGCAATGGTACAGAAATGGGCAGACTTTTGTGTGTGTGTGTGTGTGTGTGTGTCTGTGTGTGTGTCTGTGTGTCTGTGTGTGTAGGGCATTGGTGATTGAGCTCAGGGCCTTCACATTGAGCTTCACATCCCCATCCCCATTTAAATTTTGAGCAGGCTAGGCTCAAACTTGCACTCCTCCTGCCTTACTCTCCCGGAGTGCTGGGGTCAGAGGCCTACATCTGCACATCCAGCTTGATGGGCAGTGTTAATGAAAGTGATTTTGTATCTTCAGTAAATGACCTCTGTCTCTGCAAATCAAGCATGTTTTCCCTTCTCACCCTTTTTTAGCAACTGGCTCTGAGAAACCTACCAAAGCAGTGAGTGCTCAATTCTTTAAAGAGCAAGCTTAGAAGTGGCACATATTGAAATTGCCAGACTTGGCCACATGTTTATACTCCCCTGAAAGGGAGACTGAGTCTTTTGAGTGACAAAGGAACAGCCAGCTAAGAATCCATTATGGATGAAAGTGGGAATGGATGTTGGATAGCATCTCAGCAGTGGGACACAGCAACACCTCAGCAATTTTTTCCATTATTTATTTACTTATTTGTCTGTTTCTATTTATGATCATAAATTTTGCAAGCTTTGAGAACAGGGACAATCTCTTCTATTCTGATCATTCCACCCCCCATGTCTCCAGTATGGTGCCTTGTACATGCTGAGTCGCTAGTAATTGTTTACTGAATGAAGGAACAGAAGAACAAATAAATAAAAATGACCCAAAGTATTATTTGCAATTCCCTTTAGTGTTTTTTGGAGTTTATTTTCTTTCAGCTCTTATAAGACTTTAAAAAATATTTAGTCACAGACTATTGAGATTCAATATATCTCTTCTCATTACTCTTTTTCCTGCATAAGGATGACTCTGTCGTGTTTCTTCCCTGCTGGTTACTGCATATCTACTTTGAGACACATGCAAATTTCACAGTCTTAAAAAAGTAAATAGATAAACAAACAAACAAAGCCCTTTGGAACTTGTGCCACAAGATACAACCTGCCTTCTGTCTTTTTGGCACAGGAGCATTTTCTCATGGAGAAATCAGGAGTGTACTTTCACTTTTGGCTTGAGTTGACGCAGTTATGCGGCATTTTGTGATTTGACCAGTTAGGTTAGAATAGGATTTGACCTATGGAGTTGAGCTTAATTTATACACTAGCTGAGTTAATGATAAGCTTTTTAGAAAACAACTTATCTTTAATCATCATTTGTCATTTAGTTCCATTAAGAGTTTAGAGGGGAATTCCTATGTTTAAAATGTGTGGCTTTTATCCTACCAATGATTTTTTTACATCTTCTAGTTTTATTAAAAAGTCTCTGAAAATAGGCATTTAAAGGTCCTACAGAGGTTTTTTAAAAATATTATTTTACTGTGGTAATAACACACCAAGAAAGCTAACATTTTAACACTTTTTTTAAATGTACAATGCATAATCACTGACTTAAAGTACAATGCTGTATACAGCTAAGCTCTAGATAACTAAAGCTTATTTGTCTCAGTTGTGATACTTTATACTTTTTGGTTAGTTACTCTCCATGTTCCCGTACCATCATCCCCTAAAAGCTCCCATTCCATTCACAGGATACATGTATTTGATTATTTTAGATAGTTCATATAAGTGGAATCTTGTAGGATTTCTCTTTCCTTACTGGCTTATTTCACTTAGGATAATATCCACCACATCTACCCATGTTCCATATTGTGAAATCTCTTTTTTAAATGCTGAACAACATTCCTTTGTATGTATATACCACATTGTCTTTATTCATTCATTGCCGATGGGTATTTAGTCTATTTTCACATCTTGAGTATTGTGAATAGTGCTATAGTGAACACAGTAGTGATAATATCTCTCTGAGATCTCTATTTCAATTCCACATGATGCAGCTGCTATGAATACAATATGACTTTCACAAAATCTCAAAATAGCACTGCATATGATTCATCAATCCCACTTCTAGGTGTGTAACCCACAAATTTTCTAAGAGATTTGGAAAGAACAATAAATCTGCATGATATATTTTAATACACTTCTTTTTTGTGGTGCCAGGGGTTGAACTCAGGGCCTTGTGCATGCAAAGCAAGAGCTGTACTAGTGAGCCATTTCCCCAGTTCCAAAAATTCTTTCTTTCTTTCTCTTTCTTTTTTCTTTCTTTCTTTCTTTATTTCTTTCTTTTTTTCTTTCTTTCTTTCTTTCTTTCTTTCTTTCGTATGGAGTACAGTTTTAAAATGAGTAAAGTTTTAAAATGTAAAAATTACACAATAATTTATTGTCAATTCTCATGTTACAGAGCTTCTGACTTAATGACTAGACTAACAACTGTACATTTTTTATTCGGATTATAAGCTCATTGCAGTAAGGCAACAGAACTGGGTACTGTGACAACTAAGTCAGTTCCCTGCAACCTGCTATTCCCCAGCCCCCATATCCCAATGCATGCACCTAGGGTTACAGTCGTTGGCCTATGGATAATGTGACAAAGAGCAAGTCCTTCCATATACTTGCACTCTAAAATCTGTTTTGAGGACTTTTAGAAATTTTAAACATGAGTTAGATGGCCATTAAATGCTTATAGAAATATTTGTAATATAACCTCAGAAGGGCATCTTTGAAGCTTTTTTTACTTTGTAGTTTCTTTGAAGTTTTATTGTGTCTCTAAACAATTCTCTAAATTAAATCTCTGCTTTAATAAATGGTATGAGTTTGCAAAGTGAATATGCTCAGAATGATGTCAGTTTGTATTGACTCATTTCTTGATTAATTCCTTCTCTATTCTATATAGAATTGGATTTTCCTTTTATTCAGATCTTTAGCAGGAAATACAGTGTGGCCATGAATGGAAAAAAAAAAAGTTCTTCACCTTTCAGACTTTAAAAATTCTTCGAGAAGGTAACTCTCATCACTCCCGAACCATTTTGCACATAGGATTGAACTTTGTGCATTTTTCCAATTGGCTGATCATAAGCATTCTCTCAATTCCAACTCCATTTATTTGATATCACAGCACACATGGTTCATTATTTTCAAGAAGTACTAGACTGTGAATTGCCTTGTGGCACTCGACGAACTGTGTCAAGCAATAAAATCCTGTGTCACTGGGTTGGGGAAAAACCTCCCTCTTTAACATTCTTTCCATAGTCTTCATCACAATAAAAAGCTGATTGTAACCTGACTTCTCTCTGCTATTACATATGAGGAAGCACAGTGGAATGCTGACCCAAACTTTCAGTCATGGAACCTATGCCTCCTGCTAACATCTCTCTGCTGCCCGTCCACAGCATTTTATTTATTTCTGAAAATAAATGTGGAAAGACAGCAGAGTTCTCATTAAAGAGAAAGTGATATGGATCTCTTTCTTTGAGATGAATTCTGACCCCAATTTCTTTGTTTTTAAATTTATACTTAGTAATTTTATGTATTTCTGGGGTGCACTGCGATAATTTCATTCATGTAAATGATGTGTAATAATAAAATCAGGATAATTAACTTTTCCCTTTTCTGATACGCTTATCATGTTTTCTAGTTGGAAATCTTTGAGTTCTTCTCCATTTTTTCTTTATGTAATATGTAACAAATTGTTGTATGCTGTAGTCACCCTATTGTTCTCTAGAGCATGGAACCTTATTTCGTTCATGTAATTGTGTTTTGTCACCCCTCAGCCAACCTCTTTTGATCTTCCTGCACCCCAGTTTTTTGATCCCCTAGTAACCGCTATTCTAGTCTTTTTCTATGAAATAAACTTTTTTGGCTTCCATATGTGAATGAAAACATGTGATACTTGTCTTTCTGTGCCCAGTTTATTTCTCTTAATGTAATTTTCTCTAGATTCTTCCTTCTTGCCATTATTTACAGGGTTGTCTTCTTTCTAAAGAGGAACGGTGTTACATTATGTGTATATTTACCACTTTGATTCTGCATATTGGCCTTTTTGAATATTGCTGCTGTACACATGAGTGTGGATAACTTCAACAAACTAACTTCATTTCCTTTGTGCTTTTACATTTTGGTTATCAATTTCTGACTTCTCATTTAATCAATTACTATTAGAAGATGTCTCTATTTCTGGTTTATGCTACTGTATTTATGTTTCTAAATCATTATCATTATCATTGCAAATAAAACACAAGGCTCAAAACCAAATACATAGTATTTATTTTTTTAAGTAGTCTATTAGGTGAACAATTTTAAAAAAATTTTAAAAGGTTATTTGAGACCCTGGCCTAAGGACGAAATTCCAACCAACTCATCCATCACTGTCTGTTCTTTGGGTTCCATCATGTCTATTTTTGTTTCTCTAAATTAAAAGTCGCTGTCTATTCCCCACACATATACACATAGTATTCATGTACTGAAGCTACAGCACAAATAATAGACACATCTGTTTGAGCCTTATTAGCTTATATAGTCACACATACTCAAGTAAGTTGAAAAACTATACACATAGAAACAAAATAAATTTAAAACTAGTGCATAGTTTAAAAATAGAGTAGAAATTTGGGTAGGTGTCTATATAAAAATAATTGAAAAAAGATATCTGAAAAACTGTTATATCGCTGGGGATTTAGCTCAGTGGCCTAAGTGCCTGCCTGGCAAGCACGAGGTCATGAGTTCAATCCCTAGTGCCACAAAAAACAAAACAAAAAAACTCATATCTATTCATGATAAAAATGTACATTGAATGGCATTTTCATATTTCATAAAGAAAATCTGCAAACAATAGCAAATTAATGGTGAATTTCATTTAGGAATAAGCCAAAGGTGTTTTATATCACAAACTCTCTGGAAGCTTCATAGCCTGTAAAGCAAGACAAGGAAGAGAAATTAAAAAGCTGAAGATTGAAAAGCAAGAAATAAAGTTGTTACTATTTTTAGAAAAAACAATTCATTACATAAAACTAGAGGGTATATCAGCTATTAGAACCCAAAAGTAGTATAGGAAGGTGGTTAGATTAAAAAATGTAATACGTATCAATTGTTTTTGTGTATTTTAGCAACAAGCAACACATTTCAATGTGTCTTCTCCTTGGGTAACTTGAATAGTGTTTACCTCCAATGATTGGAGGCTTAGATGTTGACACTGCAGAGAGACAGGGTCACTCTGCCATGGGGATAAAATAGCTGTTTCACAAACGGTTTTATTTAAAAAAAAAAAACTAAAAACAAAAAAAGTCAAAAATAATAAACTTCATTTTAACCTTGAAAAAAAAATAGTGCTTTTTTCAGTCCAAAAAGCAAAGTAGTAGCATCCTGGGCCAGTATGTTTCAAACTAAGAAAGGCTTTCTGGAGTATGAATTACTGAAACTAGTATTGAATAAGTGCAAGAGTGAGCCAAAGAAAGGATGTGACTAGGTGGGTGTATTAGTCAGGTTTTTAATAGAGAAAACAGGTATAGCACAAAATATACAAATATATAAGAAGTTACAAGACTGGCTTCTGATGGTCAGCCACAGAGTTGGATGGGAAAGTGTGCAGAGAGTGTCTGCAAGCCAGAGGCCAAAAGATTCAATCCAAGGTCTGGAGTTCATTTCAGTGTTCCGTGCAAGTCTGAACCAGCAAGTCAATAGGTCTGCAACAGAAGGCTTAAGAATCTATGCTGGAAGTCTGAAGGATCCAAGGCAGAAGCCAAAGAGTGCGCTAGAAGCCAGGAGATGACTTCCAAACTGAAGGCGAAACCGGGAGCTCCTCTGAAAAAGGGAACCTCATCAGTCCTTCCTCCTTCCCTTTTATACCATCCAGGAGATGAGCCACCTTAAGGTGGGCCTTCTACACCCTCAGGTGTAGAATTGCTAAACCTATTTATTTAAGCTTCTAAATGTCTCAAGTTGACACAATCAACCACTACAGTGGGACGAAGGTGGTCCTGGCTGTGGTGCTATGTAACAGAGAGAGGAGCTAGGACAGATTCAAAATTGCAAGTGCCACAGAATAACAGTGAAGACCTTAGGGGAGGAGGACAGTCTATCTGCCTGTCAGGCCACACTACTGATTAGCTTCTTGAAAGGAATCATTAAGGTTGTCTAACTTCTGATTGGAAAACTAAGGTGTTTATGCTAACTAAAGATGAAAATATATCCATATATGTCCACATTTGGGTAAAAGTCCCATTTTTCATTGGTCAGGAAAGTCTTCAGTCAAAGTTTGAGTGTGGGTGGAGGTTTACTCCAAGTCTACAGAACTTTAACAGCTTCAGTTTGTGTGTCTGGGCCGTAGTAAACAGTACATTTTTACAAAAGTAAGACAGGATCCAGATCAGAGACGTTTTAAGGGGTCTATTAACCTGCAGACAATAGCAAGCTACTGAAATGTTCCAAGAGGGAATGCCACAGACAGATTTGGGCCACAGGGTCCAGGGCAGAGGAAGATCCTGATGGAGTCACAAAAATGGGGAGACTATCCATGACTGTTCCAAAGAGAAATCAATTTACTTTTATGAAAAGACACTAAAGGCACAAAGACAAGTAAGATGCCGTCTCCGCCTTCCTCAGAAGTGTTAACGTTTTGAATGTTTGGATGTGCTTTGTGTAAAGAGGTAAGGCTGTTTTTAAATCTGTGCTGGTTGATGCTGCCTGAGCATTACCAGGACCTGGAGGAGGCTCTGCTAGGAATGGCAATTAACAGTCTGGGCATAAGCAGGGAGCCAATGAATGCAAATGAAAAACAAACAAACCCGAAGGTGGGGAGAGGGTGGTACAGTGGGGAGGGACAGAGAGCAGATGAAACAGCAAACCCACCCATCCGATGAATTCTTCTCTTCTCTCATTTTCAAGCTGCACAGGGTTGGCTAAGCATGCACCTCACTTGTTAATCTCTTTTTTGCATCCCTGTTTTTGTGGCTGTCAGAACTCCATATTATGCAAATTCGACTTAAGCAATTAAGGCAATAATGTTTCCCTTGAAGAGTTTGACAAGGTGGTACTAGCTTTGGCTGAATTTCCAAGACAGGAGCTAGGATGCTTATTTACCTACAAATAGAAGAGAACAGAAAAGGCAAAACACTGCAGCACCAGGCTTCCCTAAGCTGGACTCCTGCCTCCTCTTGCTTTTCCTTGGTTGCTTTAAAGAAGATCAAAGGGTCACTCTACAGCATTAGTGGGTGGTAAATTTAGAACAAATGAACACTTTTCACAAGATGTAACTTTAACCTGTTGAATTCATAGCTGCTGAAGGCCACCAAATCAATTCCTCAGACAAGATTTTAAAGGGGATTGGGGGATTTCTTGGCAAATAACATTTGAAGCCACAGGGGCTGTGTGACTCCTGTTTGTGGTCAAAAACTGATTGACTGAAAGCTAGAGAGAAACAAGGCCAGGAAGCCAGGCTCTCTCTATGATGGCCTGAATTGCACAATAGATGAGAATGTCATAACTGCCTTCCTTCACAAAATCCAGTGCTATTAAGAAACCAGAGAAGATGCATCAGCTCTTAAATAGCAACAGCGCGTCCCCCTTTCTATACTTGGGGCATAATACTCAGATGATGCTGGCCTCCATTTGAGCATGTGGTTGAAAGCCCCCTCTCATGGCTTACTAGACATTATCCTCCTTCTCCCAGTTCCATGGTTGCAGCTCCTTGAAATATCAGATTATCAGCAGAAAATGGTGCCCTCCCTTCTCTCTGCTATTTAATGTTTTCCGTTCAGCCTTTCATTAGTTGATCAACAAGTGGTTAAGGGCTATCTGTTGTTGTATGTAGGTGTGTGTGTGTGTGTGTGTGTGTACTACAAAGTAAGACTGTGAGCAACAGCAAGTGTAAGGCATCTCATTCCCCACTTTTAATTGTTTATTACCATAACCTTCACACCCAGTTCCTTCTACATGCAAATCATTACCATTTTTCAAGTACATGCCAGCTTCTCTATTCCAAAAATGTAAGATCTGTCACACAACATCAATGTCTAATATCAATAGCTATATGTCTACCTTCCCTTAATCTTTTAAAGGTAATGATACTAGCTAAAACCACTTTCTTTCTTTTTTCCTTAAATTCAACGAAGACCCAAATCACTATCCATGTGCCCTGAAATGATTTTTTTTAAAAAAAGGCTCTAATTAAGTATTATTTGCCTAACCTAATTCAGTCTATTTTCTGTTCTCACTTTACTTGAGTATAGCACTTCATATCATTAACCTTCTTGAAAGCTTATCTTCCCTTCATTCTTCTTTTAGGCTACTTAACTGATAATTGTCTGCCTCATTCTATTCATTCATCTATTTTTTCCCTGTTCATTCATTTATTCTACTACATATATTAAATTTCTACTCTGTGCTAAGAACTATGATAGGCTTTGAAAATACAAAATTAAACAAGACACAGTCCCTATTTTAAGGAAACTGCTTCAGTGCAGATGAAGTAAATGCAAATGAATTATTTTAATATAGTCAGATAAGGGTAACAGGGGTGCAAACAAGGTATGATTCAAGGCAGAGAAAAATCATACAAAACTGATCAGACTAAGTATCAGAAAAGCTATCCTGGAAGAAGTGACTACTGAGCTGAATTTTAAAATTTAAGAACAGCTTAATCACATATTACTTAAAAGTAGCTCATTGTTTTTCTACTTTTCTTCACCTTTATATATATAGCTATTAGCCCAAAAGCTGATAATTCACAAGAAAACATTTCAACACTAATTTCTCTAAAGTTCTGGTTTTCTAATAGAAATTTCCACTAAAATACATCCTACTGGAGATTTCTATTCATTTTCTTCTAAATTCCACCCCTACCTAAAAGACTTTTTTGTTAGAGTACACAATCTTAGTTAATAATAAACTCAGTCACTAACACTTGAAGATGCAGAGAAAATGTTGAGGTTCTCATTCTGCTCCCTTAATCTGTACAATACATAAGTCACCAACTTCTGGAGATTGTACTCCCCACAGAAAATCAAGTTATGTTCTCATTTTGATCTCTACAACTGTACTCTTCACTATTTCCCTTCATAAACAGTAGCCACTTAACCATTTGGTTTGCCTCAATTTTAGTCTCATAGAAAGGTTCAGAAAACAAAGCCCATGCATTTTTAGCACATCCTCCCCTCACCCCATGTTTTCAGCATCGTCTTTCCTCATCTTTGATCTTTACCTTGTGTGTTAGTCATGCTGAGCAAGTACTGCTTACCTGAATGAGGCATTCGTGTTTGTATTTCTATGCCATTCTCCATGCCACTTCACATATGCCATTTCTCATCTGCCCATCTCTTTTTTTCCCTGATAGGTGACATTAAGTCTACCCTTCTTGTCCCAGTTTAATTTCCATAAATACTTATATGCCATATCTACATAAACATGTCCAAATTATAGTAAGGCATGCGTGTGTTTGTGTACTATACTGTGTATCTTTGGGAACAAGCACTAGATATCAATGCTCAATACATGCCCAGTGAACACGGCTGCAGAATGACACTATGGGTTTTCTGACCCTTGGTCTCCCAGAAGTTCTTATTATTACAGAAAATCTGTTACAGGTGATGTGATATTAGAATAGAGAAATTAAGATTATAATGACGAGAAGGAAAACAATCTAAATGATTGGGTTGCAGAATCTGCTGCCCTGTCTAGAGAGTATAATAGGGAAGACAGTGCAGAGTTGACACAGAGATTTAAGCAATCTTTAACTTAATACGCTGAGTCTGTAGAGCTGTAACTTATCCAATCCAGCTGAGTAAGGTGAGTTTGCATGCTTCAAAGTACTCTGTAAACTATGATTGCCTGGCACTGTAGTTTTTTTAAAAAAATGATGTTGTCTGCATCTTGAAACAGCTGGCTCTGTGTGAGCTTTGGAGGTGAAACGTTTGCAAAGAGAAGTGACAAGGACAAAGATATAAATCCCCTGCCTAGAGCTTGCATTCATGCTGTCCTCTTCACTTTCTCCCAAATCAATTCTGGATAGATAGAGAACAAGTACAACAATAGAGAGTGGATGATGGTGATGGTACCCAACTGGTGTGTGTGGGGGGCTACTTTTGTTTGAAGGCTGCATAGAGGACTCCATTTTATCTGAAACTGCTGATAAACAGCCTTTGTTATTGGGAAGAGAAACTTGGAATAGTGATTAGTTCAATAGACATTTAGGGAGGCACACACAGATTGGCCCACGGTGAAGGAAAAATTTGATTATGAAAAACCCAGGCAGTGGAATGTTTTCAAGAGTGAGTGAAGAGATAATCACTCTGTCCAGAGGGTGTGAAAGACAAAAAAGATGTGAGATCCTGAATGAAGCAATGCCTGCATTGAGAATAATCCAAAGGAGAGATTCCTAGAAAGAATAAGGATGAAAGGAGTAGCAACATGAGACTATGAGAGAAAAATACACCTCACCTCTTTAAAATTGTACTGGCTTTATGTTTTGACTACCAATAATGAGATAGATTCCTAGACAGGAAAAATGCTTGCTGTATTTTTTTTTTTCTAAATTCTTCCTCTGTCCTTCTCTTCCCTACATTTCTCATAGAAAACTGGAATTTAATCCAAGGAACAAATAACTCAAATAAAAATTCTTGCAAAATGAAAATTATAGCTTACATAGTATAATGGAAAGAAATAAAACCAATATATTACTTATCATGGTCTACTTGGAGCAGAATGCTCAAATGCTTACATCTGACCACTGGTAAATTTGCATGAAATTCATGGGCTTGGTGGAATTCTCATCAATTCAATTGTTGTCAGCAAATATGTATCAGTAGTTGGGCACTCACTCTATGAGGTTCTATGTATAAAGGAATGAATGAGATAACTAATATTATTTACAGAAGATTGACTAGAGCCAGAAATTATTGTAGTTGCTTCAAAACAATGAAGCCAAACACCAGTATTACTAAGCATCAAAATCTGTCCCTTTTTGTCCTTCTGGGTAGTCTGTGTCAAAAGAATATTAAAATGTGACTACAGAACTTTGTATGTAAAAGTTTTGCTTAAGATTCCTGGTGATCCTTGGAAGGTCATGTAAAGATGGCATGAAAGGATCTGATCATTGTGGCTGTATCTTTTATGCAAAAAGTGCTTACTTTTCTGAAATGTGGGCTTTTTTCCAACTATCACTCCATTCCTGGGTCCATCATTTATAATATTATTGGTGCTATCATTTTTTTCTTACTTTGGAGTGGTTTTCCTCAAAAGTTAAAACGTTGTAAAATAATGAAGTGTATTTGTCCATAAAATAGATTCTCAGAACCAACACACCAAAGATTCTAGTTTAGTAGAACTAGGATAAGAACAAGCAACAACCTAATATTGTTAATAAGCAGCCCGCGACATTCTGATATAATAGGTCAAACAATACCATGAGAAATACTGCTTTATGGGAGGTACTTTATATTTAAATGTCTCAATTATTCTTAAAGACTTTTCTCTTTAAACAGTTTTTTAAAATCTATTATTTATCCTTGGACTTCCATCTTGACCAAAAGTAAATAGATTCCATTAAATGTTGTACCTTTTCAAGTTTCTGTTCATTTATTCTGCTTCTTGTTCCAGATAAGAGTAATTGTGGTAGGTTATGTGCTAATATTGATTTAAATGTACCAGTTTGGTAGATATTTTAACAAAACTGTTTAGAGATATAGGTGAATTATATATATTGATATTTAGTTAAATTATATATGTAGTATATTGATTAATATTAATATGAAAAACATGTAACCAGAAATAAGAAAATAGTTTAAATAATTAAAAGCCTGAAAAATAAATGATTGGATTAGAAAACAGAAATCACTTTAAATTAGTTTTTGTATTTTATTTTACCTTTTGAGACAGGTTTCACTGTGCAGTTCAGACTGGTGTAGAACTCACTTTGTAGCCCAGGCTGGCCTTGGACTCACACAGATCCTCTTGCCTTAGCCTCCTGAGTATCAGGATTACAGGTGTACACCACCATGCTTGGCTCTTAAAATTAGCTTTTAAATAGAGGAGGTTAACTACATAAACTGATTATACAGGTGATGGACTTTTGAATAGTCAGTCAGAGGGCAGTGGGCAACCCAGTGATTAGCATCAGCTGTATAGAAAATCTGGGCAAAATTGTCAGATTTAAACATTGGAGCACCCTGGTTCCAGGAGATCATGAAAAAATAACACATTGATTTTACTTATTCCCAGCATACTATCTAAGCTATAATTTCCAGATATTTTCAGTTGAGACAAGTTGGACAGGGTTCTGGGTCACCAAAGTGAATGCATGGAGCTGCAGAAGAGATACTGTCACTGCCAAAGACAGTGACCCTGGCTTGTCCCCTGTCTCCTCCACTACTTTTCTTTCAGTGCTTCTTACTGAATGAATCCCTTTGACAGGGGACCTCTGGAAATGTAGCCTGTTTCCCTCAGCTCTACTGGTGATTCCAATGAGAAATGTCTCAGAAGAGCAGGAGGACTGAGGAATGTCTCTTCTCTTGCCAGGGACCAGGCTGCCAGTGAATGTTCCCTAAGGTCTACTTTGATGATTTCCCCAAATCTATTTTAATGCTAAGAACCTTGTCTCTGTTAACCTTTATAACCCCCCCCCCTTTTTTTGTCATATTGCACTTGTTTCTTGAATGATTTAGTTGAAGCATTATACAGGGATCAGAGAGCACAGGAAATGTGGAGATAGGGTCATTTAAGAATGGCTCACATTAGCATTGCTATTTGATTCCTTGAGAGTGGAAAATTTTAAAAAAGAAGGTGACTTTTCTGCCTGACTCTTTTACTGCCTATATTGTTCCCAGACCCATCATTGCACTTCTCTCCGGTATCAAATGGTAGCCACACACATTTGGCCATCTTCAGCTTATTGCATCCTAGTTTAGGCAGAAGGATTTTGTATTCATTTCATAATGACCACAGCATTTCTTATTCCTCACCTCTCTTACTTTCACCACCTCTTCGCAGTATGTTGTGTTTTGACCCTCACTGCCTTCTGGCTTCTAGGACAGGAGTTGTTTCAGTAGGTAAGTTTTAGGACAGTCAGTTCCAACTGCACCTTCACTGTGGTCACAAAGGATTCTCTGCCTTCTCTGTGACCCTGGGCATGACTTAGCAAACACTGTTCAGGACCAAAAGAGTTGATGTGAGTTTAAGAGTTGATACAGTCAGCAAAAAGAAGACCACAATAGAGCTGGTGGCACTAAATTCACTTCCTGAAGAGTCTTGTAGTTATTATTTTGTTGTTGAAAATAAAAGGGCTTAATGTTTGGTTTCATAGTTTTTATTTGTCATTTCACCTCAAAATTGTATTTAATTAGGTGGTATGGGTTGAAGGGTGAGAAGATTTAGGTACGTTTTTCTGTGTTTTGGACTGGAATTTCTGGTCTTCTCCAGTTTCTGATTTCAAGATGAACATGAGCTAGTTTCAGTTCCAAAATGAGGCATATATTGTTTCAAAATCAGATCAACCATCGTCTAGTTCAGTGTCTGGCTGTCCACAAGCACTGTATGTTTGGTTTGCTCGTAAATATGCCTCTTATAATGAGGTTTACAAAGTCTTTGGAATGGGAGGCATTTCTTTGAAATCTCAGAAACTATCACATTATAAAAAAAGGATATTCTGCTTTCCAGAAAGCAATGCTTTTATGGAACTCCTCTTTATGAAGAGTTAATGATTTCAAAATTTGAGTGTCAGTTATGTTGTGACAAATAACTCCATAGATGGAAACTGAGGAAGACCCTTCCAGAGTTGAAGTTCTCCAGTTTCCTGGAACAGGTGAAATTGAAACAACCATAAATTTATTTACATTCTGCTTGAGAAGTAGAAGACTTTTCCTGGCTCTGATTGATCTTAAACAAATCAAATAATTGTAAATTCTGCACTCCAATTTGCAAAACAGACACTTTTAATTCATGATTTTAGTGAGGACTTAATGAGTTAATGTATATAAAAGTGCTTCATAAACAGTGAAATATTGTATGAATAAAGAATATTAGCATCATCTTCATTCTTATTTTTAATTGCATAAGAAACTCCTCATCTTGCACAAAACTTCTGTCACGGTGCAGTGGTTAGCATATCACTACAAAAGTTGTCTAATTAAGTGGTAGTTGAAACATCTTAGGTACCAATGTAATCCAATTACATTTACCAAGTAAAGGAAATTAGCCTCGAAATTCAGTCTTTGGCTTGGATGGCTTCCTGTTCATCAGCCAGCCTTTCAGAGTTTAAAAGGTCCTTAAAAATCATAGATTCTAATATCCTAATTGCTTTCTAATGAAAATCAATGGAAGCCAGATGTCATAGTTATTTTTCTTTTGTTGTTGAGATAAAATACCCAGCACTCAAAGTTAAAGGGAAAGGTTTATTAAACTCAGTTTGTAGAGGTTTCAGTCCATATTCAGCTGGCTCCAAGGCAGGGTAGCATGGCCTACAGGTATTGCAGAGGAGAAACATTTCATGGCAGGCATAAGGTAACAAAGCAAGCAAGAGACAAGACAAAACTCTGTCCTTTATATTGTATCTATGCTACTAGGATTATGGCAGTACCAAAGCAATCAGTGGAATGATTTAGTAATTATCCACCATAATCCTAGCACCCTTAATCTTAGCATTACATGATGAATCAGTCACAAACGCTAGATTTGGTCACCTCTGAATAAGCCCCACCTATGACTACATGAGGCTTTTGGGGGGACATCTACACAGAAGCCATAACACTATGAGACAGTAGCAAAACACTGTTAACAAAGTTACATCAGAAATGATTCAGAAAGGGAACAGAAACTCGAGTCACTTGGTTCCTGACTCATCCACCTAATTCTTCAATTTTCTAACTTTCCAGGTATCATTTATTGATAATATTTTCTTTCATTTCATTCTCTCTGATCTCATTGTCCCACCATATTGGGGAATAGGAGACAAAGAAAAAAAATTGAGAAACACAAAACCTATCAAAAAAAAAAAAGTAAAACGAAGGAAAGAAAAGATTACTGCAGAAAAGTGGAGAAATTTATGAAGTAATATAATACAAAAATCGATGAGGCTAGTTGATCAGTTAAGCAAGTGATTTAAGAAAAAGGAGGTCGAGTTCTAGGATTTAGAATTGACTTCTGATGTTTTCTCATAAACATTTTCTTGCTCTACCTTCTTCCAATTTCTTTCATTGTTTGTTTGTTTGTTATTTTTTGAGGCAAGGTCTCACTGGGTAGTTCAAACTGGCCTTGAACTCACTACGTAGCCCAGGTTGACCTCAAGCTTTTGACAGTCCTCTTGCTAAAGCCTCCTGAGTGCTAGGATTACAGGCATGTGCCATTTCCTTCTAATTCCTAGGTTTACTCCAATGTCATCTTTTAAAGCTACATCTTACAGATGGAACAATTAGAAAGCCTGTGTGTAAACCTTTGCTAGCCATATGAATTGCTGTTGCTTATTTCCAGTTCATTGATGTGTGCTTTCATTGATTTAACAATCATCAAGACACAGTAATGTTTTACTTACAAAAATGTCTTTCTCTAATCATATATTTTAGACTATTTGTTCATTTTAGTTTGTGTTGTTATCTCAACTTTTTTTCTCTGTAATTCAGAATTTTAGACAGATATTTGTGTTCCTGAATTATAGATGGAGAAGGTGAAGCCTGTGAGTATTATGTAATTTACTGGAGATCACACATACAATTAAAAATGTTTATTGAAGTGTTGTAGGAGTTAAATCTGATTCTTGAACCCTATAATTAGGATATGGATGAAAAGGATCCAGGAATCTTATTTGTACATTTTTAACATTTATTTTTCACTAATTATAAGATTTCCATACTTTAAGAACATGAGGCTTAAAGGACATTTTTAAATTTTATGTTTGATTAGCATGTATTAATTGCACATATTAATGAGATTTGGTGTATTATTTCCACACACACATGCAGCTTACACTGATCTAATGCAGCCTCACTTTATGTCACCCACCACCCTCTAGTAATTAGTATTCTACATCCAGGTCAACTTGTGTTTTTAAACTTCCATGTAGAGGACAGAACATTAGGTACTCAATTTTTGTGTTTGTGTTATTTCACTTCACATAATATCCTCCAGTTGTATCCATTTTATTTCAAATGATGGGATTTTATTCTTTTCTATGACTGAATAATACTGTAATATTGTACTGAATAATATATAATGATTAATGATTCATATATGTAATATATATATATATATAATTTCCTTCATCAGTTCATCTGTCGATGGACACCTAGGTTCATTGTGTTACAATAAACATAGATAAGCAGGTATCTCTTTGGTGTGTTGATTTTTTTGATGTATACACAAAGTGGAAAGTGGGATTGCTAGTCTGATAGTATTTTTAGTTTTCTGAGGAACCTCTATATCACTCTCCATATTGGTTAGAGTCTTTCAATGTCAGTGACTAATTGCACAAATACCATGTATGAATGTCAGGACAATGGAATGGCACAGAAAATCTGTTACTCAAACTAGAGGAGCTACACTAGGAAACTGAAGGAACCATGGAAATAATTTCCATTTCCTGGCCAAACTTCTGATTTGCCCCAGATACAGATTATTTGGGATGCAAAAGTTGAGTGAAATTTTCAGCTCTCCACTACTATCCAGCACTTCCCTTATAAAGGGTCTCAACCTTCCTCGGACTACAGACTACAGACCCATTTGCAAATCCCAAAAACAAAATGTGAATTTAGAAGAACTTACACAACATATATGCCATTACCAATCTAGAACTTACAGGCTTCCTAAAACCTTGCTACGGATCCCTTAGAATTATGTTTCTTAATGGATGTCCCTTCATCAGAATCTCCTAGGCTGCTTGCAGATTCCTGACTGTCCTCCCAAATCAGTCAAGAGTCTCTGTCCTTGGAAGGTGTAAAATTGCATTTCTAACAAGAAAATTCTTGCGTTTTCCTCCATCCAAGTTGCCCAGAATAGAAGGTTATCTGATTTTTCATGAGCCCCAGAAGCCATATAAGGATAGTTCTTCATTTCACAGCATATCTGAAAGAATATTCTAAATTCCTAAGAAGACATAATAACAAAATGCTATAATCCCATTTATTCCAAAATTCCACCCATAATAGAATCATGACCTTTCCTGAGGTTTTCCATTGTCCACACACATACACTTTTCACTTTGTAACACACTGATTTGGACACATGTAGCCAGTGTGGTAAAAAAATGAGTGAGCTGGTCCTGTTTGCTTCTATTAAAGTGCAAGTCCACACTTTGTTTATCTTCTGCTGGGAACACCCTTGGAAACTGTTAGTGTTGGACAAAATAATACTACAAAAAAAGTCTTAACTGTTGAATCCACATTTTCGGGGCTTGATAAGTCCTTCTGAGTGCAACACTCTATCACTTTTCTCAGCAGGGTATAATTACTCATAACTCAAAGGGTTTATCTCTGAGCTGCCTCTAATAAAAAAGGTGAAAAAGAAAGTAAATCTCATTCACTGGATGTATAGATTCTTAATTAAGTGTCACATGTAATGGTTTGAGTCACATGTGTGTTAATTACACAGTCCAGGAATTTGGCATAAGGTAGGGGGATTACACACCAGATTTATAAGAATGTGAAACTGTAGGGATTTCTAATTACATCTGTGTGTGTGTGTGTGTGTGCGCGCACATGTGTATGTCTGTCAGTGTGTTTCCACTATAGTACCAGAGGCTGATTTTAATGTTTAGTTTTAAGTTTTATTTATGTCTTCTTCACTGACAAAAATGTATTGCCATTCACAACACTATGTTTTCATACACAGTATATACATTGCAAAATGTCTACCCTGAATAATTTTTGAATCTCGTATTGCTTGTGAATATTAAAAATACTATCTCCAGGCTGGGGATATAGCTCAGTGGCACAGCGCCTGCCTGGCAAGCACAAAGTCATGAGTTTAATTTCTGGTACCAAAAATAAACAAATAAATATATTTTCCCTTTAGTATTTGTAAACTACAAAATAATGATTTCATTTCTGTAATCAGCTTCATTTCACCTCTCTTATATTTTCCAGTTTCTCTTGTTCTCAGCATTTGAATATCATATATCTGATGTTACTACATAAGACAAAAATAGAGATGGAAAACTGGAGTTCTGCATTAATTTGAAAGAAGGGGGTCATGACTGTCTGCATAGTAACATAAGCCAATTAAAAACTTAAACCAAAATGTCTCAGGGGATCTTCTCTATTTGTTCCTTCTACTCTGGACCAAAGCAATTTTAAAAGTTTTATGGTGCTATGGTTAAAAGGCTTCGGTTCTGTGACTCTGTTTCTATCTAAGACCTTCTCTGGAACTAGAATGTTTTGGTTTTGGAGGTTTAAGTTATAGGCTTTTTCTCTGGGATGTATTATGCTGCTCAGAAAAGTATTTCTTTAATGTTACTCAGACCCAGGGGAAGATCTGATTCATAGTATTTGCAATGTCCCTGGTTCAAATACTCCTGCTGTGGCCAGTCAGAAGACCTTACTGTAGCTGGGCAGTGTTTCTTCAAAATACCAACACAACTTTCATCTCAGAAAGTTTGCTATTCCTCTTCTTAATGGTGGGAAAATTCTTCATTTAGAGCACAGACTAGCACTCTCAACTTTGTTCATTTAGGTTCCTGCTGAAACATCATCTTCTTGAGGATAATTTCATTGGACATGTGCTAATTTTTATCTATTTTTTGTTCATAATACTTATCATGACTGAAACTCTATGTTTACTTGCTTGTCATCCTTTGTCTCACAAGAACAGGAACTAGAAAATTAGCTGTTCTTCAATATTATACCTCCAGAAATTAAAATAACACTTGCCTGTGTATATGCTCAGAAATCATTGTTCAGTTAATGTATAAAACATATGATTAGTTATTAGCCAGTGGATGAAGACTGAACGGAATTTGTACAATACTAGAATATTTTTAAATGTAACAAAAGGAACCTGCTGGATATTGTGGCACATGCCTATAATCCCACCACTTGGGAGGCTGAGGCAGGGTTATTGCTATGAATTGGAGGTCAGCTCAGGCTACATGATGAGTTCAGGGCTATCCTGAACTACATAGTGAGGCTCTGGATCAAATAAAACATGGCAGAAATATAATGTAATATAACAAAAGGTATCAGTTTTTCTGTTCTTCTGTGACTATCCCTTTCCTTACATCTCTGTGTCTTGTAGCATCTGTTGAGTATGTCTAAGTTTTACCTGTTAGACTCAGAACCTTTTAGAGGAAAGCATCATTTCTCCTTTACTTTTGAATTCACCAGACCTGGAATACAGTAGAAGCTCAATTAATACACCTTAACTGAATAGGTGAACTTGCCACATTTTTCTTGTCCTTTGTTTTCCAGGAGTGGTTTGCAGTCTATCCTTGAGTAAGAATGGAAGGCACTTATGTACACTCATCAGGTCCAGCAAGAATTTGAGAGCCCATAGAGAGACTGCATTTTTCTCTATGGAGAGTCCAGAGGGAGACCCAACAGTCAGAGGATAGAGTGGATTTTGGAAATTGCCAATGAGAAGCAGCTCAACTCACTGGGGTCTTATGCCAAGGAATAGAAGCCCATTTACCAGAGTAACGGATCCCATGAAATGTCCCTGGAAACTTACAGATGCCAAACATTCTAAATATGTTGTAGAGTATCTATTCTGACCTTTAAGCAGTTGAGCTACCCATGGTAGGTTCAAAGTTAACAATTTCTGGGGTGTCTTCCAGGAAAGGCATAGGCCTGCCTGGAAGCATTTTTGAGACTATAGACTTTCAGTGTCTGTTTTTCATGTATATAGCAGGATCACAAAATGAGGCAAACCATTCACAATAAGAAGGGCTCAGGATGGAGAAGAACATTTAAGGACATATAAATGTGATGTTTAACATCTGCAAGGAATGCCAACATGCTTGTAAAGAACTTGATTTTTATATGTGTTAGAGTTTGCATGGAAGGTAAGAGTATGCCTTAGGCAACCATGTAAACATATTCTGGGTGTAGTTATTAGGGAGAAGTGTGTGCTGGGCAAAGAAGGATGCTATAGAGGAGTTAGAGGGAAGTAACTTGGCAACGTACCATGTAAGATCATGAAGGAAGACTTTTTCTCTGAAGAGTGAAAGGAGTAGAAGGAATACAAGTTTGCCTGGTGGAATGCAGTGCAAAGTGGACTGGCCTAAGGGCAGACCAGAGGCCTCTTGGATTTGAGTCCCATCTGTGCAGTTCTGAACAAATTACACATAGAAACTTGCCCCAGAAAAGTAGGCCAGGAAAACTAAGGAAAGAAGCAATCTATGCTTTTGTTTTTGCTTTTTTCTATTCTTTTTCTTTCTGGTTCTTTGAGAAAGTTAGTACTGAAAAGCATATTAAGTCAGGGCATTTAGTGATTTCATTGATCTTCATCTTTTTGGTCCAGATTTCTACTTGCATTTCACTCAAAGCTGAAGTGATAGATATGGGCAGTTAGGGTTTGAATGCAGGTTGTTAGTTTCCTAAAACCAGTCTACTGTGCATTGTACTCCACTAGGAAATTCAGCCAATCTAGAGTGGCTACCTATACAACAAGTGCAATATAGGGAGGTGAAAGAAGGTCAAGAAAAAGTTGATCAAGATCTAGAGGACAAGAGAACTGACGATATTTAACTTACAGTAACTGTGAACACAAGAGAGGCTATGAGAAGGGTATGATACACCTTTTGCAGTGGCTTTTATTGTCCCAGAGAATGTGCTCATTATTACTTATAACCTCTCAAGTTTTCCCTATTTCCTATTCTAAGAGCACCACCAGAAATACTCTCAGGAATGACCAGAGCCTTTCTTTCATTCTGAGCCAGGCATATCTAACAAGAGGCATATCTAACAACTCATGCACACTCTGCTGGTCAAATAATTTTTCAGACAAAAATGTTAGAGTTAAAGACAAAGGAGGAGAAAGTATAAGTGGCCATAATTTAGGTATACTGTAAGGAGAGAGATTATATAGCATAAGAAGCAAGAGTACGAAGAAATGTATTCCTCTAATTTCATTGAACTAATTGTGGGTCCTTGAAGCTTGGTTTCCTCTTTATAAAATGAGGGGATTTGTCAAGATTCCCTAATGGTGCCAGTGTGATGTAATTAAGTCTATTCAAGAAATAATCCTTATCTTGATTAGGTAAATAGGACTTGATTAATTCCACTCTGATTAACCACTGCTTCTGAAAATGTCCTGGAGGCTTCTACGGATTCTACCCAGCACACCATTTTCTCCAAGCAGAAACTAAAAGTGCCACAGTATCCTTCAAGATAGAGATCAATCCAAGGATCCAAGTGCTCTAAAACATAAAATGCTTCCACAGATGGTTGTGGTTTGCCTTGCAAGTGGGATGGCATTGGTCAGGACAGATGATGGAGGGAAAAAGGAGAGGGAGGTATAAATGAGAGGTTCCTTTGAAACATCAAAAAGACGTTATACATCTTTTCTGCCCTTTTATAAAGACTTCATCTGGCAGCCAGATTGCCTTAATGGTCTGCCTAGAAAGACCCACCCTGGCCTGACATAGCCAGACATATACTCTCCAGTTTTTCTTTGCTTCTTTGATGCTGTCACATGTCCTTCATTTTTCACATTTCATTCATTCTTTGCCTTTAAGCTACAAGGATAAAAGTGCCTGGCATTAAAAAAAAATCAGCTTACATTTTTTAAAGGGGTAGACATTTCATGCAGCCTTTGATTTCCTTCCAGGAGAAAATCATTACTTTTCTTTAAAGAAGAGATTTTTTTCCTCTTCCTTTCCTTTTTCCCACCCTTCACCCTAGCCCCCCATTTTCAGCAGTAAGTAATAGTACAGAGAGTGGAGCAGAAACAGGCTAGAAAAATAATTGTTTCCTAGAACACTTTTTTGCTACTATAGTGAGTGAAAAAGCATGAACATTCATTTACTGCTGAACAATGACAGCAGATAATTAGAATGCTTTAAAGCACAGTACTACATTCAACATCTGTTAAATATTGGTTGAGATCACTGCATTTAGAACTAGGTGATACTGAGGAGAAAAGGTAATAGAGTGTGTACTGTGTGTTGCCTGCAGGATCTATAGGGATGCATAAGAGACATCTAAAGCAGTATATGTGAAGGAGGGTATCGATGAAAACAAAGTAATCACCTGTCTTGGTTACTTTTCTCTCCTTGCTGAGACAAAATACCTGATGTCCAAAATTAAGGAAGGCAAAGTTTATTCAGCTCACAGCTTGTGGAGGTCTCAGTCCATACTCAGCTGGCTCCAAGGCAGAGTGGCACATGGCAGAGGACAACAGTTCATGGTGATGGAAAAATGCAAAAGCAACAAAAGCACAAAGGGGAGGAACATTTGAGAAGACTTCTTCTATCTCTTATACTATATGTAAGCTACCCACCCTAGGGTGAGTACAGCACTCACGCCCATTATCCCAGCACTGGACCATGAGTCAGTCACAAACTCTAGAAGCCCGCCTCCATGATCAAATGGCATCACCTTATAGTACATAAGAAACACTATTTGATAGACTTCTTTGTATGTGGAAATACTCAAATATTATACTCTGCACTGTCTCTGCAGATCATTGAATTTGATCTTAAACATAAAAGAACACACAGTATCTTAAAAGAAGGGCAAGTATGGCCCTATATGGAATATCTATATACTGAAATGAGAAAAAATAAGAAATGATGAGATTTACAGATAGCATAAATAACTCCATTTTACAGCAGGTGTTTAGAACTCAAGTGAAAAGAAAATGTCTGGAGTTGATACTTAGGTTTGAACCAGAACTGATGCTGAAGATAAGTGTAAATGTGTTATGAAAAAAATCACATAATTCTTGACAGAGAGGGAAAAAAAAGAAGAAATGTATCACCCAGCTATTGAACTCCAAGAAAGAAGATGGTGCCAAAATGTAGGAATTGAAAAAATATTAAAGGGGAAATATGTGAAATTAAATAAACCACAAGGAATCAGGAAACATTTAAAATACTTCACTGGAAATTCAGTATAAATGCATCCTGAGGATCTAATACATGGAGGACTGGTAATCGTAAAACAAAATTATCTGAATAACATACAAAGTCAAAGAGTCTCCTGTCAGAAAAAGGAAAAAAATCATCCAACAAGGACAAGCACCAATAAAGACAAGAATCTGGAAATCTCCCAAACATAGTAGAAGCCCATCAAAGGTACTTGAAATAATAGCAATGTCTCTTAGTTAGGTAGCTGAATCTGTTAGGAATTAACTTTATCTGAAGCTTAGGTAGGCCCACACTTGAAGGGACAGACTTCTTTAGTGAATGGAACCAACTATTTAGTAATCTGTGAGCTTAGGAGAAAAAAGAAAAATCAGTCAGGTGGATTGAAACAGTGGCTTCCTTGATTTTTTTTTTTCAACTTCCTCGATTTATTAACCTATTTTCCACTTGCCCAGCAAATGCTCCCCTGTGACAATTGTGGCTACGGCATTTACCCTACCATAACTCTTGGATTATACTCCTAACCTTACCCCAAAGTTTGCCACAAAATATTTCACCTTAATTATTTTTGCATGGCTCTAATATATTGTTAGTTTTTGGAAACAAGACATCGTAGTAGTTTTGGCACTCTGGTTTTCTTAGGGATATTTCAATTTATAAAGTATAGTAATCCTTGATTTCTTAACTGCTGAAAGTTAAATAATACTGTCAGTAAGCTACACTTTAACCCCCTCACATCCCCCCCCCAAAATCCCCAGAAATAATCCCCAGGCAATACTAAGTTTCCATTCAGAGGAATTAGGCAATAACAAAATCACTGGATATCCCACTTCCATACTGGTCTTGATTGCATGCAAAATGGAGAGCACTCAGTAAATGCTTATAAATCTTTCTTTTTATATAGAAAAATAGCATAGCTTCTGTTAATATTAGTAATTTACAAGAAAACTACTGAGACTCTTTTAAATTTGATATATTTTAAAATAATTTTCTAAAAAATGTAAGTCATTGAAAATTGATAATGGATAATTATTTTTGATGTTTTATTATGGATGAGAATCTTAAAAACAGGACAAAAAAACATTATGATAAAAATAACAAAAACAAAAAATTAGAACAATACAGATCCATATACATTATGCTTTTCTGAAAAAAAAATCTCAAAATGGGAGCAATTAATAAAATCTCCCAGTGATGCTGGCCTTTCCTGGATGAGTCATGGAATTTTTCAACTCAGTAATAATAAATAGATAAAAGATCACAGAAAGAAGCTAAGATCAGTCAAAGAAGGGGCTAGAGGTGGTAGATACTGTACTAAATACATGAATAGCATAATAAAATATTTATATGTATTAAAAGATGCTAGGTGCAAATGAGCTTTTATTGCTAAAGGGAAAATGTTGTTCATTTTAGTGTAAGGTTTAAAACTATATCATCTCACATTTGATTTTCTGGTGTTTCTGTCAAGTGAAGAATATTTACTCCTTACTCAGAATTTCAATGGTTCTGTTGTTGTAGGGTCTTGAATCCCCAAAGGAATAAGGGAAAAATATCAAGGGTTAGAAAACCAACACTGTGAAGCTTCAGAAATGCCATTTAGTGATGGTGATGAGAATTCCATCAACGCTGAGAATATTTTACCTCCTTTACCATTGTATCTTCCTCACTAATCTCCAATTTTGAAATTGTACTCTAAAGTA
>RJWT010006168.1:0-29652 GCA_004365215.1 Cuniculus paca
TATCAGGGAGTTAGCATTGTTCCCTCACATGTCACGTTAGAAAGTAATACTGATAGGGTATTAGTAAAACAAACAACAGAGCCCAAGAATAATAACGAAAACAACTACCACCAAAAGTCTCACAAAGCCATTTTCCATGTGACTTATATATTCCTCAAGAAATGGCCGTTGAGCACCCAGGGTGTGCCAGACACGATGCCAATCAACAGAGACAAATCAATGAATGCTCAGAATACAGCAAGTTAACGTTAGGATAGATATATGCATGAGGTTTTGGGAAGGCTAAAAAAGAAAAAAAAAATCAAGCAGTTTGTGCCAAGCCGTGTGTGCATGATCTCATTTCCTTCTCACAACAATTGTAACAGGCAGACAATATCATTTCCCCCATTACACAAGTGAGGAAATAGAGGTTAGGCAGCACACGTAATTTACCCAAAGTCCCCTGGTCAGTGCATGGTGGGATCTGGACTTGAATCCTTACCTGCCTGACCCTAAAGCTATGTGCCTGGTTTTAATCAAGCTGCTTTCCTAAGCGAAGAAGGCAAACTCGAACTCAAATCAGTAAAGAAAGGCAAGAGCACTAGAGGCAGCGTGTGCAAGGGCTCAGAGGCAGGAGAGTCATGATGAATTCAAAACACCTCAGTGGGCCAAGAGTGATCTAATGAAAAGGCCAGTGGGCCAAGCGCAAATCTGGGGAATCCCAAGAGTTTAGAGTACAGAAAGAAAGAGAAGCCTAAGAGGAGGTGTGAGTAGGAGCAAACCATGAGCAAAGGCTATTGCTGAAACCAAAGAATCAGACAGAAGAAATTTAGGAAAATACACTCAAGCCCCCAGGGAGGGCAGAATAGGATTTTTAACAATAGGAATCTCAAGGACAGGGAGCCACATTTTGGAGCAGAGGTCACTTCTCAAACACTTAAATCAATATGGACTGCATAGGTGACCTTTGCCAGTGACAGGGATTGAGGAAGGGTGGGCTGGCTGATGGATGGAATGACAACATTTTAGAAATGGACCATGGGATTATTTAATTTAACCATCTCATTTTCTACAAGAGGAAATTGAGACCTAGAACTCTCAGTAATTTTTCCTGCCACTGCATAGGTAATTAGGGCTAGAGCTGTGGTTAGAATTCAGATCATCTGACTATCTCAAAAGGAAACATCTCAGACATGCATTCTATGCAGGGGACATGAATAGACAATCCATAAAGAAGTGCTAGCGGCCAAGAGACATGAAAAAAATGTGTTCAGCTTCATTTGGAATCAAAGGATCCTGAATGCTACAAGGAAACAAACACACTCATATTGCTGGGGGAAATCTAAATTGTAATAATTGCTTGGGGAGGATATTTTGGGAATAGGGAAGTGGTAATAAAGTTTAGTGATTAAAAATATCTGTATAGTCAGACATACTCAGGTTTAAATAGGAGATCTGCCAACCATACCCTTATTAACCATTTTCTGGTCACAAGTCTCAGTTTTCTCTAAAAAATGTGGGTTTTATAAGTTCTTATCTCATCTGCTTGTTGTGAGGATTAAGTGAGATGGTATTTATAAAGTAGTTAGTACAGTTCCTAGAATAGAGAGTCCAATAAATGGTATTAGTGTGATCATTATATATAAGAAATTTTTAAAATACTCACATTCATTGGCCCAGCAATTACATGTCTAGGAATTTATCTTACAAGAATGATCAGAACTGGGCATAAAGCTTTATTCATATGTATATTCATCACAACATTATCTATAATAGTGAAAAATTAGAAATACAAATGTCCAAGGATAGAGTGCGTAAATAAATGATGGCTCGTCTGGCTGATGGAATACCATGCGACTGTTAAATGTTATGTGGCAAAAGAACACTTAATCATCTGAGAAATCATCCATATTAAGTGACACAAGCAGATTATACAACAATATTTAAATGTAATATCAATTTTATAATAAAACACATATGCGTACACATCCTATACATATAAAAAATACTGAATAGTAACTTGGTGGGAAGAAAGGATTCAGTAGCAACTCCTGCTAGTTACACCTGTGCATGGGAACTCGTCCTCTGAATTGAGGAAAAACCCCACTTAGTAGATTGTGTTGTAAACTCTGTAACAAGATTAAAAGCAATAAAGACAATAAATTCCTTTTTCTGATCCTACAAAACTACATAAATGCTTGAGTTTAACAAACCATTCATCACCTTCCTGACTTGGAAGGAAATTATATTTTACAGTTTGCAGATTTATCTCAACATGTTGGCATTTCCACATTTAATTTCTATTAATGCTTTTCAGTGCCATATACCTTAGACAGTCTTCTTCCCTAGTATTTCTTACAGAGAGCAGATTAGACTAAATAAAATAAAGTAGGCAAACTTTTTGTGAATAAACACTGAATAAGAATGGTAGAGTTGATTTGTTTACTACTTTCCTCTATCAGTATATGCTAGAAAGTCTACACAGGGATTAAGCCACAAATGAGAAAAATACAGAACCCAAAAGAATGACTGATCATTTTTTCTACATATCATTTCAAATTGTTCACTTATAGTAGACTTTGAGAAAACTGTAGAATGCAGCTTTAAAATCATTATCTACTTTTTCTAGTCTTTAGCAGTATGTTTGTGAAAGGTTCAGAATATGCATACCAAATAGGTCCTATGAACAAAAAAAGGTCCATCATTATTATTTTTGTGTTTTAATTTGCAACATACTTAAATTATAGCGTGTTACTAAAACTGTGCTCTTGGGCCAGTCACTTAACCTATCAACTCCTCTGGGTCCTCATTCTTACACATGTGGGACTGAATGGGTGATTTCTAAAATTCCTCCTAATTCTAAAATTATAAAGCAAATTGTCACATAAACAACATGAATTAAATCTTAAAAACTGGCTTTTTCTAGAGAAGAAGTTGAATCTCCTATAATTACAAAACACCAATATGAATATTTTTTGATGTTAAGGAGACAGATTTGAGTATTACATTAATTCAAATTCTGATGAGCAGAACATCATCCATGAGTTCGAACCAAGATATAAATTATTCACATGACAAGCATAGTAAAAAAAATTATTCAAATTTCTTGTTGCATTTTGTGTACCAACATTTACGCAAATGCATTTATACTTGATAGAAACATTATTTCTGAAAGAAGTAAAAACTAAACCAAAAAACTTTCTAGTTTCACTGTACATTTTTATGTAATGCTCATTTGAATATCCTACAATTCTATGAGCATAGTTTTGATTGTATTTTTCTCTTTACAAAGATCAGAAGCTAAATAGTTTTCCCCAAACAGCATAGTTACTTGACTAGGAGAACCAGGAATGGACTCCGCGTCTCAAACCCCAAAACCCAACCCCTTTCTGTTGTATCATATCATCTCTGAGGCCAGATTATTCATTTAAATGTGAGTTTTTAGATATCTTTGAGGATGACTTTTATGCAGACAAAGATTATTCAGTGGTTATGTTTGGTTTTATAATTAATATTTGACCTATGGAAATTATTAATTTAAAAACTTACACATCTAAACATCTTCAGCCTTTTAGATCAGAAGTAGGCCAGAACTGGCTGGCTATTTGTGTAAATAATGTTTGGTTGGAACACAGCCACACCTGTGCATTCACAGACCGTCTACATTGTTTTTGTGCTATTATAACCCAGTTTTATAGTTTCAACAGAAACTGCAGGGTCCATAAAGTCTAAGATATTCACTAAATGGCTCTTCACAGATAAAGTCTGCCAATCCCTGTTAGATTAACGGATCTTATTCTACATGTAAAGTTAGCAAATTCTGATAATCACTAGAAAAGAGGTTTTCATAAATTCAGTGAAAGTGCCTTTCAACATTTTAAACTACATTTATTAGATTTTCTCTTCATATGGCTCAAGTATATATCTTAACTAACAAAAACTTTCCCAAGTGTTTGTGTAACTCTTATAAATCTAATAAACCATGTTGAATCCTGTAACTATATGTATATATATAATTTATAACTATGCTGAATCCTCTAATTATATGTATAATTTCTAGCTATAATTATAATTTTATAATGATGTTGAGTTTTAAATTCTTTTAAGTGGTTCACTACTTTGTACAAATATGGAAAGATTTCAATGTAGAAATCATAGGCCTAAATTGTAATTTTTATTTAGAGTAATAAAACCGACCTGTTTAACCAAGATGTTAAATTCTCTTAAACAAAAATAAGCATGAACAGATTCTTTCTTGAGATAAACATAAGGATTGTAGGTTTTTTTCCTTATGCTTAAATGTAAATCACCTCAGGCTTTGGGTTTAGGTTGATTTAGAGGCTGGTGGACTCAAGGGAGACATGTGTCTATCAGGGGACATGTAGTACCATGGAGCTGGTAGTTGAGATTGCCTTTGATCACTGGGCTCCTCATGGTTTCTCCTCAATAGCAGCAAGAACCAAGGTAGCTAAGGCCACTTCATTCTCTGGACAGCCTCTTAGGACTGCCATATCCAGGGACAAAAGTTACAAAAGCCTCCAGCAACCCTAGAGCTCAGAGGCCTCAGGAATGAAGGTTTCATGTCATCAGAAAAAAAGTTCAGGGCTCTGAGCAATTCACTGGGAGCAAAGACTACTACCATGCATGGGAAGAAGAGGAAGAGGCTACAAATGCCAACAACAGCTCATGACGGAAGGGCAAACGTGAGGCTTGTACTAGTGTAGCTACTCACATTTTCCCTTACTCTATTATTTACATCTATTAATAACTTCCCTTTTTATTCCTTCCTCCTTCCTCCTAATGTTCTATAAAGGGATTTGGGGGTCACAATGAACTCTTCTCCAGTTCACGGGTTGTAGAATATCAAGAATGAGTTGTGACTAGGTTAAAGGGAAAAATAATCATTACCCAGACATAGATATTGAGAACCATGGTTCTCCCTTTGGGGAGTGGGAAAATGTGTTTGAACGTTAGTGAGGACCTGTGTGTTTATGGAAGCTCAGTTTAGGAAACAGAATGTCTGTGAATGTTTAACAACCAAAGGTGGAGTACGTAGGGGATCAGTGCTCAGTTACCATTCCAAGCTCCTTGTAGCGTATCTTCCTCTTTCAGAGAGGTAGAACACCACGAACTCATTTTTCTCAGATTTCCCCTAAGTAAAGCTCTAAATATAATTTAGATTCTCGTGATGCACTTGGTTGGTTCCAGATTCACTTCTGCTGCTTCTGCTGCTTCTACTGGCAAGCTTGATCAAGGAGTCGTTGGACATTTCTTCAACAGGGCTAACAGAGGTCCTGGTGTGTGGCCACCACAAAGCCTTGGAGGTATTAAAGGAGGGCATGGACCATCCATTCTGAGGGTGTGGATTTCAAGAGGGCTGCTATAATGGAGACTTCTTGCTGCTGGTGGTTTCCTAATGGAGGCAGATTTCTGGTCACAGCTGTGGCAGTGTGGCTCCTAAGCCAGCATCTGTAATGGCAGCTACATAGCTTGGAGGAGGTTGTCTGTTGCACAAAAGGTGTGTGAGTTGCTGTGGTGACCTGGTTCTATAAATTGAACAGTTATTCCCGAAGCTCAACCCAGAGTGTTTCTGCAACCTTAAAAACAAGCATAGGAGCGATTTCTTACCCTAAAACAAATTTCTTTCTTCTTAAATCCCAAGAAGGTTTCTGACCTCTGCCGGGGAAAACCTAACTGGTTTTTTTTAAAAAGGTACTCCCCACTAGGTCTTCAGTCTTGTGAATTTACCGAAATTCTCCATTTTTTCATGTGTTTCCTATGTGGTATACCTCACAATCTTTCATGTACTTTAAAATCATTGCTCTGATGGCCTTATCTGACTATGTCATGTCTGAACATGTTATGAGCCTTATTCTATGGTCAGCTCTATTTTTCCATCCACTTTGCTATTTTAGGTGCCTAATGACCCACGCTGTGCTTTGATTTGCCAGGATATCCACATACAGTACAGTCCCCATTAGCTGCTGGCCCATGTCCTAGACTTTCCCCCCTCTGTGTACCCTCTCCCTTCTTAATCAAAATGTCTGGTTTATGTCCTCTCAAAATCCTTTTCCTCTGTGGGTAGTCCAATAAAGGAATTTAAGCTAACTGGTGACAATGGAAACAATGTTTTAATATTGATAATGATAATGACAGTCACTTCTGATATTTATTGAGCGTTTACTGCCTGTCAAGAACTTTTTAAGAACTATCTCATTTAATTATTCAAAATCCCCAAACCTAATGAGCTAAATGCTATCATTCCCATTTTATAGATGAGAAGCCTAAGACCTAGAGAGGCTTAAAAGTGTGATTAAAGTCAAACAGCCAGAACCAGAACTTGAACTCAGAGCTGAGTCCACAGTCTACACTAATAACTACATTGCCTTTTCAAATGTAAAGGAATGAGTTGAAAATTCTAGGTGGCCTTACAACTTGACAAGGAAGATTTTAGGATGTGACAGTTTTCTAGTGACAGAAGCGTTTGTATTTTACTGAGATCAGGAGAGCTAAATATAATAGCCAAACAAGAAGATTTCACCTTTTGTGGTAATACAGCCATTCCTGCGGTAACCAGATAAGCATTTGGTTCATTTCATTGCACTATATAAGAAATGAAACTGCAAAACATGAATATTTAAAGAAGAATAAAGGTATATAAGTAAATGAACAGAAGTAGAGAAATCTGAAGAAATGGAGGTTAGCATATTCTTATGATAAAAATATTTCATTAAACAGTCCATATTACGGTAAGCCTCTAAAAGATTAAAGTAGTATAGATAAAACAGTAAACCGAGTTTAATGCAGGATTAGGGAAAAGGCTGGTAGTCTGTAATAATGTGAGATGCTTAAAGCTGAGTTCACTGTTTATTTGGAAGAGAGGAAAGGTGAGCATGCAAAATGGATCTTGTGTTTGATAAATATTAGGTTCCCGAGGAAACAATAACCATAAATGATAAGATAGAAACCTTGTAATCCTGGAAACTAACTAGAACAGCTGCATGGAGATCATTTCCACAGTAGGAAATTATGTGGAAAATCTAGTGAGGTTTTCAACGTTCCAATATTATTAATAAAGTAGGGCATGCATAAATCCTATGGGCTCCTCCGGTGTCTGTTTAACTCTCCGAAATTGTCAATGGAGGATGAGGAGTGAAGGCTGGTCTAACTCGTGTGCGTAACTCAGCCTCCATCTAGAGAAAACCACCAACCAGTTCAAGAGTGGATCTGGGCAGTTCTGTTTGCCAAACACTCATGGACGCTTTCCAATGTCCCACAGTCAAGTTGTTCTGGGCTCAGACTGACGAATAATCTCTGTGAAAGGAACTGTAGGGTAATGAATGAATAATCAAAGAAACTATGAAAATTACCAAATAAAAATTAACGTTTGCAAATACTAATTGTGTTATAAATTTCATTGTTATTGTCTCTGCTATTGCCACACTTAAACTACCAAAATCTGAAGCAGAGTTGTGATTTGACTTGCCCTTTGAACGAAAAATTAATTATCACACTTTCATAGTACCCCCCCCCCGCGAAGTGCTTAACCTGGAACTGTTATTTTCAGGCTCTTTATTTCACTCCCACAATTATTCTATATACTCCACCATGCAAATTACAAGGTTCGGTTTTGACACTGGGGGAGAAAATGACTAGGCGTACAAGGACGGATGGATGTAGATAGATAGATAGATCTTTCATATGATCATTTGCCCAACCACAACCACATTTTCAAACGAAAAAGTACACGAAAGTGGTTTTTGAAGAGATTAAATACTCTGGCAAAATGAAGAAGAGAAAAGTTCCAAATGAATGGTCCTCCGGAGTAGGGAAAGGTTAGCGTTGAATACGCTTTTGAAATCACTACGGAGGATTCTCATTCTAAGATTAAGGTTGTTCCTGTCTCTAGGTTCAAGTGTTGCTCAATCAGCAAGGTGCTCAATTCACAGTGATTGCTGCACTTTTCCGTGTTGATCAAGAAAACGCATATTCTCAGCCGAGATACATTTACCAGCACACTTACCATAAAAATGAATATACGAAATAGGGTTTTGATTTAAATTTTCCAGTTGCAGCAGATCGAGAAAAATATATGCAGAAGATTCCACTTGAAAAGCTCCGATTCAAATAAGTCCAAAGAGAATGCTTCTCTATGTACCTAATGTTGTCTTCGAATTAGATAGCAAGCTTTTCTTGCTCGGAGCCCTTGTCAATTTGATTAAACTCACAGACACGTGACTGACTCCGCCTCAGTTAAAAATACTCTCCAGCCAGAGAATGGTTGAGAAGCATGTGGCTTTGTGTTTGAGTGGGTCTTTTGTGGGCCCTTCGGCAGAGCGATCATTACACTAGCTAGAGGTTGTGTACGGTTAAATTTAAAACCCTGCAACTGAGTTCTCCAGGCGCAGCTCATTGCAAAGAGAGATTTAGAAGAATGCAAATTCCATTCCAGGATCCTGCACACCCTTCCAGGCATGGTCTTTTTCTGTTTAAAATGGCCCTGGAAAAATATACTCATTTTTAAAAGGCAGATTTGGAAGCCGCCTTAGTTTTGTGCATTTTCTTTTACGCAAGATTAAAGATCTTTTGGATGAAAACACTTGAAAGAAAAAGTGGCGACATCAGGCCACAGATGTGTGTATGTGCGGGGCAGGTGAGGTACAAAAGGTCCAACGGGGTTCCCCACCCGCACCCCCCCCCCCATCCTCTGGGCCTAGACCCAGCCGGGACAAGCATTGCGGTTCCCACGAAACAAACTGGGAAGGCTCCCAGCTGTTACCCGGGCCAAGTCGGTGGGCAAGTGAGTCGCGGCCAATCGGCCTGCGCTCGGCCACGCTTGGCGGCCACTCGGCTCCTCCGCGGCTACCGGCAGCACGAGGTCCGCTCGCTGCCTAAGGAAACGAGCCAGGGACGCCGCCCAGTCGCCCACGCGGGGTCCGAGCTTCCTCTCCGGCTCCGCCGGCTACCCGAGCCGCGGCTGCGCTGCCATGGCAACGGCGGCCCCCTCCCTCTCCTCGCGGCGCCGGCGCGCCAGGCCGGCGGGGCGGGGCGGGCGTTGCTAGGAGACCGGCGGCGGGCGTCCGCCTCCGCGGCGCGGCCTCTGGGCTTCCACCCTTCACCTACTGCAGCCCAGACGGCCTGGGGGAGAGTGGGGGTGGGGGGCGGCTGCAGAAGCCACGTGGTGGCCAAGGGTCTCAGGGCTCTTGCTCCCTTGCTAGGGTCTCTTCCGGGTCAGGACCACATCCGCTTTCCCCACGCCCGAGCCCCGGGAGGAAACGGTGCTAAGCGAATTTAAACGAACGAAAACACTTAGAAATTGTTTCTGAAAACACTTAAAAATTGTTTTCTCTCTTTGCTTCCCCTTGCCCGAGTCGCCTCTGGCTCTAGAGAGATAGTAAAGTCCCCAAACTCCTTTAACTGGTTATTGGCCCTCCCCTTTGAAAGGAAGCATTTCTTGAATCTTGAAGTTCACTATATCCAGGAGTCAAGCTAAGGATTGCAAACATCGTCTCATTTTCAAGCCTGCGAGGTAGGAGCTAGTAAGTTCATTTTAACATACATAAAATGGAACCGAGGTCACACAGCTGGTTGAGGCACAGCCAGGATTGGAGATTCAGTCATGCTTTATTTCAAGGTCCCTACTTTTTTTTTCTTTTTTTTAAATAATGCTCAGATTTCTTCCCCTAGGCTGCCTCTTGAGTAGCACATCATTCCCTTTGCTGTCTAAACACACATACCCCCACAGCAACTGGGACATGCTGTCTGGAACATGTTCTGACAAGGGGATTGAAAACCTGAAATCAGAGTTGTCCAAAAAATCTTGGACAAATGGGTTTACGTCAATGAATCACTGATAATTTACAGATGTCCCAGTCTGTAAGGTACTACTGGAATCACTCCTTAGAATCTTCAAATTCTCACTAAAGAGAAAAAAATCTAAACCAAAGACTGAACTGACTCATAGTGGTATACCATGCTGAGCTAGACACTGGGGGGGATTTAATATATATATGTATTTTTTTTCCCTTCTAAACCATGACTATCCAGGAAGAGTTTATTTTCTGCTAGCAAACTGTCTTAGGTTGCCATGGATGTGTGTGCAAGCAATTTATTAAAGAAAGGCTTCCAGGAGAAACTAGTAAGGGAGAAAGGTAAGAAGAATGGGAAAGGAGAAGCAGCCAAGCAAGGGAATAATAATTTAAGGTGAAGTTCCACCCCCAGCTTGATCCAAAGGTTGTTCTGAAGCATAAATTACACAGTGTCCTTATCCCACCTTGAGGCAAGGGAACTGCACCCGACTGTAATTGACTGCAGTTAGGGGGTTGGGCATGAATACTTAGAGCTTCTGCTTCTGGGGTGAGTTGGGGTGAAGTGGCTCCTGTAGATTCAGGAAGGAGGTTCTCTGAAGGAAGTTGGAGCTATGAACAGTTAGGAGCTGGTGGAGTAGATTCAGTAGTAAAGGGAAGCTGATGGCATGGGTGGCCTATTACAGTCCACCCCTCCCCCTGTCCATATCCACATGCTTCTCACAGCAAATTCACTCTGTCTTCTAGATGGAAGATTCTAACTTGAGACAAATCATGGCTATTGATGCTACACAGCTCAGGCAAAGTCAATAATTAATAACCATCATCTCTCTACTGTCTATTTTAGATTCCCCTGATGTTTACCACTCTAGGTAGCTTGGATTGACCCAACTCTTCATCCTTGAGGGATCTGAACTCCTTACAACCATGTTTTAAATCAGATAATTGTTGCTATAATTGCCTATTTTTAGTATAATTGCCTATTCTCAGACCACTGGGCATTGGGAGCGGCTAGAGTTATGCCAGTCGATTAGCTGTATCTATGCCTTGGTTTCCAGATCTATGTACCAAACTTACAAGATACAACATAATGTAATAGCTATGGGTGTAAACCATATACTGCATTCTGAAGAATAATGCCTCAGCCTCAAAAGATATCATTTCTAATTTAGTGTCTAATTATAGACATCTAATTTAGTGTCTAGCTATTACTTCAAAACATGGTTACAGTGTATCAAGCTAGAAGTTTTGAATGGTGTGGCATGCTGTGGGACCAGTGGCTCTCTCTCTGTCATACTTTCCTGACCAAAAAAAAATAGGACAAATATGTTTTTGTGGAATCCTGCATCAGCAAGTCAGACGTGTTGAGTCCTTAAATAGTGAGTCTTGCCAAGGTACTGCAGGCATGACAGGCAAATCCATATGCAGTATTTGTATAAGTCTCAGAATGATATATTGCCCTTTCCAGAGTGAAAGTTACCCTACGTAATTAACTTGCCACCAAGTCTGTGGTTGTAAATGAAAGCAGTAGTCAGGCCCCTTTGGAGCATGGCTGCAGCAGCCTCTGAATGCCTAGATGACCGATAACAGGGGAATGAACCCTGGGGAACCAATCCCTAGGATGTCCTTTTTAGCAGGAGGTCTCAGGGACTCTTCTCAAATGAAAGATTTACACTTTGGGGCTGTTGAGTCTATGATAGGTGAGGTCTTGCTGATTTCTGGGATGTCCTCAGGGATCTTTCTTCTTGTCATTGTAGAGAATACTTGGTTTCATTTTAATAATACTAATCTTTTCAGCAACCATATCACAACTTTACATGTGATTCCTTTGGGGTTGAAGTTTAAGTGTTAAAAAAATTTTTCTGCTCTGCGTTTTGCCCCTGATTCTTGCTACAAATCTGGTTGAAAGCAGCCAGTAGTACCCATTGAGCAGCCTGAATATAGAGCCATGCAGAAATTTCCTCCACCATGTCAGCTGGTCTATAGCTCCTAAACCCAGCCTCCTGTAAAGTCTCAGGACCTGGACACAATATAGACAATAATTTTTTTTTTGCAAGAGTATAACATGCATGGCCTCTAGTACAGTTCCCAAACGAATCTTTATTCCTGAAATCTTGTGAGCCTAGACTTTACTGTCCACATTCCTATTACCATTCTGGTCTTCTGAGCTCTGACCAGAATCACCACCAAGCTCTGCTTACAACATTCTAGGGCTTCTCTAACCCACATCTCCAAAGCTTTCTAAATTCCTCCTGCAAACCTGTTCCAAGAGTTTCTGAACCATATCGTTAGTTACAATCACAGCAATGACCCCCTTCTCCAGAATCAAATTTCTGTGTTAGTCAGCTTTCCTGATTCATGCAGTTTAAAGGAGAAAAGGGTTAATTTGCCTTATGATGTTATGTTTTAGATCTAAAATGTCACTGTAAATTCCCCTGTGTGTGGAAGGTGTTTGGATCATGGGGGCATCATAGCTGAATGTGCTTTAATGAAGTGGCATCTGCTAGAAGAGGTGGCTCACTGGGAGCATGATCTGGAACAGTATATCTCCCTGTCTGACTCCTCCCTTCATGCTCAGCTTCCTGGCTGCCATGGCATGAGCAGCTTTCCTCAATTAAATACTTCTACAATGTTCTTCCTGCATTGGAGCCAGCTGACTATGGACTGAATCGTCCTAAAAGCATGAGCCAAAATAAAACTCAGTTAAATTGTGAATATTTTGTCCCAGTGATGAGAAAGTGACTAAAACACATGGTTTCAGGGAATTTCATCCAGGTTGGCTGGCTCCAAGGCAGAAACTTCATAGCAAAATGGCATGGCAGAGCAAAGATACTTAATTTGTGGAGGTAAAACAGACCAGCGGAACAGTGCCAGAGAAAAAGGGACATGGGACCAGATATACCACCCAAGATGATGCCTCCATGACCCACCTAGACACATTCAGAAATGTGCTGTCCTACTCCCTTCAGTGGCTTCCAAGCCAATCAAGTTGACACGATGAGGCTTAACCACAGGAACTATGGATAGTAAATGGGTACTGTCCTTAGTTACTAAGTTTCTGGAAATGTGTTTTGTAGCAATAAGTAGCGAACACCAGCTTTTTGCATCTGATATACAGGCTTGAGCACATCTACTTTGCGTATCATTCATTATCTGTGTACAGGTCTTATCTACTTGGTAAAACACAAGCAAAATATATCTACATTGCGTCCCTGTCTGAGTCCCCTAGAATCAGCTAGGGTGTTTCCCTGCCACAGTAAGTACACAGTAAGTGATTCCTAGGCTGAAACTCTATGCCTAAATTCTAGGCATTTAGTAGTAACAACAACAAAATTGAGCATTTACCCAACCCTGCCAGGTCTTGTCTAGATTCTTTAAAATCTTATTTAATCTCCACAACCCTCAGGTAGCTTCTATTAGGATATCCATTTCAGTAGAAAGCCCGAGGCTCCTAATAGACAAAGAGCTTGCCAAGGGCTAATACTTGTGATGACCATGCTGGAGTTCAAGGCTTGCACAGCCTGGCTTCAGAGACTGTGCTGCCTCTTTGAACTGAGGAGCACTGAAAATAAGTATAACATAAACACTGTCTTTCACTCCAGCACCATTAAGAATTCCAACTTCTCAAGTACTTATCAGCTGTTGGAAAGCAGAACTATGCTTCATTTGACCTGAAAGCCCATCGTTATTCAAAACATGTGTATGCTTGGAACCTTAAAAAATGTGTTGAATAAGGGAATGAATGAATGAAATACCTTGAGTCCAATGTGGGGTGAAAGGAAAGGGAGCACAGAGAATGCTCTGTTTCTACCTATTGCTGCAGCAGAACAACGGAACTCACCCCAGCACATTTCTGTATGGCTGCTATGAGTATTAGTTCTCTTGGTACTTATCTGATAGCACGAGTTAGGAAATATGATGTGCTCTTCGTGATTTAAAGTTGAGAGCAGAAATAATTCTTAAGAGGTAAGTGAAGTGGAAGGCAGTTATTGTCCCTAACGAGTGTGTTTTTTTCTTCTTGGTCTATATATACTTGCACACACTGAGAACCCTGCATATATCTAATTCTGCATTTTCAGCAGTTTATTACCTGCAGGGATAAGTGAGGTTATATAATGGGCTTCAGTTCAAAGAATGTGCTTGCTTGTATATGCAAATATATGTCTAAATTGCTTAAAATAACAAGTTGCTTAACACTGTAAACCAAGGGAATTCGGTTTGAAGTGTTTGAACATCATCCCTCATTAGGTGTGCCTACTACAAGCATATAGAGTAAAGGATGGTCCCTTCAATGCCAAGTGCCTTGGCCACACAATGGTGTCAGCGTAAGGGAAGAAGCTCAGGTCTGTCTCATATTCCATTCATATTTTGGGTGCTAGAGTTGGTACAATACAGGGGACCCTTGACTTACAAAATCAATTCATTCGCAAGGGCTGGTTGTAACTCAAGTTGGTTGTAAGTCAAGACTGTTTTTCCCTTAAGATATAATGGAAATACCCATATTGCATTCTGAACCTCCCAAATCACCCCTTAACCAACCTTTTTATAATAAAAAAGTGTTGTATAATATGCATAGTTTACCAGAAACACCAATAATTTTCCTAGTGTGTTCACCAAAAAGTTATAAAATGTGCCTAGTTTACCAGAAGCAACAATTTCATACTGTACTCACCAAGTTAACATCTTTGGCTTGCAGGAAGGGAGGATGAAATGAGAGACAGTTTTTGCTTGGAAGGAGAGTCCCCTTCCATACCAACATCAGGATTCTGGCTCTCTAATGTCCTTTCTCTTCTTGGGAGAATCTGTAACCCACTAGGACCTGCTTCTGGCTCACTAGGTCTCAATCTTTTCAGAACTAAAAACTGGTCTAAGGTTGTCTATTTCTGTTTTGCTTTAACACTGTTCTGTAGTATGCAATGACATTGTCGTTAAGCAAGTGAGTGCAGTGATTGGCTTTCACTCTGTCTGGGTGGGTCTGCTCTAGAAACGTTTACAGCTCTGTGCATTTTTTCAGGATTTCCTTTATTTCAGAACTTTGCTGCACTGATTGTTGATATCACTGCCCCCCCACTGAAAGCTCTTCAACTACCATTCTCTGTTGCTCAACCACAAGTTGCTGAAATTCCTCTCAGTGTTCCTCTACCAGTTCCTCAACTTCACCACTGTCTACCTGCAAACCTATGGACTCTGCTCTAGAGGCAGTATCATCAACTTCGGGATCAACTGAAGGTTCAGGCTTCTCTATGCAGCCTTCAAAGTAATTTTAGGCCACACTTTCTTCCAGGTAGATCTTGGTGTCCATAGAAAGACATTGGCCCAGTGTCTTGGTTACTTTTTTCTCATTGCTGGGACAAAATACCTGATGCCCAAAGTGAAGGAAGGAGAGGTTTATTTAGCTTACAGTTACTGGAGATTTCAGTCCATAATCAGTTGGCTCCAAGGCAGGTTGGCATGGCATAGGGGCGCTGCCATTCATGGCGGCTGCAAGCGGCAAGACCAAACCATGCCAAAGAGAGAGAACCCGCCCCCATTCTGATCTTACATTGTATGTCGGCTCCACCCCTGGGTGGGTGCAGAGCTCACACCGCCAATCCCAGTGCTACACAACGAATCAATCATAAATGTTAGATTCAGCTGCTTCCATGACTACGTGAGGCTTGGGGGGGCCATCTATATACAAACCGTAATACCCAGGATTTCTCAATTAACCCTACACAGGTAAGGATGTTATAATATTCCTTCTAAGACTCTGTAAGGATTAAATCTGTACAGTATCTGAGACCACCTATAAGCACTTCAGGAACAGTTCCGTGGTGTGTAGCTTAGTAAAGTTAGCTGTAACCTGCTGGTCCATAGGCTGCAGTAGAGGAGTTATATTAGGTGGGAGGAGCTCAACTGAGAGTCATGGGAATTCCTCAGCCAATTCTTCTTCCCAATCTCATGGTGAGCAAGAACATTGTCCATGATGAGGAGAGCCTCGAGTGGCAAACCTTTGTCTTCTAGATAGTTCTTAATAGTAGGACAGAAAGCCTTCCTGATCCACTCAAGAAAAAGTACCCTTGTTAGCTTGGCTTCTGTGTTAGATCTCCACATGACCTCTAGGCTATTATTCATGCTTCTAAGTTTTCTGAATACTCTAGGGGTTCCAGAGTGATTAACCAAGAGAGGTTTTATCTTGAGGTCACCACTCACATTGGTACATAGCAATAAGATTAGTCTATCCTTTATAGACTTGGGGCCTGGCATTTTCTTCTCTTCCTGGGTAACGTATGGTCTCCCGGGCATTTTCTTCCAGAAAAGGCCAGTTTCATGATGATGAGAGCAAAAGCCATTTCTCTGTGTCATCATTTTGAAGTGGTGCATGTAATTTTCAGCAGCCCTTTGATTAGCAGTGGCTGCTTCACCATCTCTAGTTGTGCTATGAACTTCAGTTCTCACTTTAAAATTGTAAAACCACCCCTTATTGGCATGAAATAGTTCACCATTATCACATGTTGGTGGAGCATCCTTTAGGAGATCTGCATTTATAACCCTAACTTTTTCACAATTGTAGACTCAGCCTATAGCCTTCCATCTGTCTTTTGTTTATCTATACTAAGAATAGCCTTTCTACCCCCATCAAACACTGTTGATTGTGACTTACTAATTTGAGTAACACATTCAGCAACACTAGCTTCCTTATACAAATCTTTTCCCCTTCAGATTGTCAAAATGGTGGATTTTGACATGCTGTAATATTAGAGAGATTGGTCACATGAACACCGTTCTCATATTTCTCCACAATTTCCTTCTTCCTTTTGATTGTGATTGCTTTCTTTCCTCTCCTTTCCTTAACTTCTTTTCTGTTTTGGGGGGACTAGTTTGATAGCTATAATCATATTGATTATATAAAATACTGACCAAAATCATGCCCACAAGCACATGCATCTGGGCTCAGACTGATGCTTACATACACTTCTTTGGCATTGCAAGTCTTCATTTACAACCACACAAGTGGCTGGCATTCAGGCCATAACTCAGTACCTTGGTCACAAGTTAAATCTAAAATTCCAGTTGTAACACAAGTTGTTCATATGTAAGGCTGGTCATAACTCAAGGATCCACGATAATTTTATTAATAGCTTTAGTGACTAAATTGCTTTGCTTTCTTAATACAGACTCCCTCTATATGGCAGAATCTCCCTAATATCAATGTCATTCCTCACATAATAAAAAGGACTCTGCCATTTTGGGTAGTGCATTTTGTTCCTGAATGAGATGAAACTGAACTTTATTTTCTTAGTCTCCGTTTTGGTTTTGTCTTCTCTTTTAGAGTCATGCTGATTGTGGCACACAGGGCTACCAAATCTTACACTTATTAAAAGTTCTTACTGACTTTCTCAGAAGAAACAGACACTAGTTGAAATGACATCCAAGGCCTTCATCTTCCAACCCCTACTCCTCTCACTGACTTCATCTCATAAATTTTTCCCTTACTCCTCAGCCTGTACATTCCCACCTTTTGCTCTGTTTTCAGTTTCTCAAATGTTCTGTGGTCTCCAGAGCCTCTATGTGGTTTCTTCTGTTTTGACCCCCTTTGTTGCCCATCCCTCTGGTGCTCTGTGAGGAGACTTTTCATGTTCCTGTGAAGATATCACCTCCCTCAGCTGACTGTGGTGCCCTCCTCAGGGTTCTGTGGGTGCCAGCACACCCCTCCCCATGATCCCATTGTGGTAGCCTCATCTGACTCCCCTAGTTCACAGAAGAAACTCAAAAGAAAAGTGTCATGGTTTTTATCTAGATGTCCCCCAAGAGCCCCATGGGCTCAAAAGAGGAACTTTTTGAAGATTGAATTACAGGTGCTTCTAGCTGACTTTCTGTTAGGAGGTCAGGTCTGGTTGGAAGAGGTAGCTCACTGGGGAAATGATCCAGAAAGTTTACTTCCCTTCCTGGCTCCTCCTTCTAGCTCTCTTCCTGTTTGCCATGCGTGAGAAACTTTCCTATGCCACACTCCTGTGCTGTGCCATCCTGCCAACAAGCCAGCTGACCATGGGCTGAAACCTCTACAAAGTTCGAGCCAAAATAAATCTTTCCTTCCTTAAATTGCCAGTGTCAGATATTTTGTCCCAGCAATGAAGAAAGTGACTAAAACGAAAAGGTAAATAAAAAAATCTTTTCAATAAATGTTTGTCTTGGTTACTTTTTTCTCATTGCTGGGACAAAACACCTGACACCCAAAGTAAAGCAAGGAAAGGTTTATTTAGCTTACAGTTTTTGGAGATTTCAGTCCATAATCAGCTGGCTCCAAGGCAGGGTAGCATGGCCCTGGGGCAACGCTTCAAGGCAGCAACCAGAGCAAAACAGAAAAAGCCTCTTCTCCTCCCTTATGTTGTACGTAGCCCACCCCATCCCCCTTCAGGGTGGGTGTAACACTTGCACAATGTCCTTGCCCTCCTTTGCACAAGATGAGGATATTTGCAAAGTAAAACCCTGGCTCTCTGCTGAGTCTCTCAGTTACACTTCTGAACTTCTCAAGTTGACACAATGTATCAACCATAACAATGTTCTTGAGACTCTCTTGCACCCTTGGTGTCTCTTTTAGATCTACAACAAAATTAGCACACTTTGTAAAGTGAGTGCCATTCAAAATGAATGGCCACTGAAGTAAAATAAAACTGCACAACAAATAAATTCCTGAAAACAAAATTAAATGAACTGTTGAAATTTCAAGCCACACAAAATTAATTTCTATCATTTCAAGCACTAATTTGAAAATCACTTTCTCTAACCTTAGAAACAAGTGCTTTTTTTTTGGTACTGGGGATCGAACTCATGACCTTGCACTTGCTGTGCAGGTGCTTATGACAAGTACTTCTTTTAAACTCGATCTATTTTCAATTGTTCTAGACCCTCCTCAACATGTGAGAATTAGGTGCTGTGATGCTTCCTCACACCCTGCTTCACAGCTTTTCTTAGAAAGTGTGACACATGTTTCTCACTGCTGGCAAAGTAATGAAAGGAAGGGTAAACTCAGTAAGGTTTTGCTTCATGTAGTGCTAATACAGGACACAAAAATACCTAAGAAGGTCTATAAAAAAAAAGAACTCTTCTAAAATGTGATGTTTATGAACAAAATTGATTTTTATTTACAACAGAATTGTTTCTGTGCAGTGTGGTCTGTTGCCTTCGGTATCTCCACAGCTATTCTCAGCAGCAGCAGCTATTTGACCAGAGAAAGGGTAAAGCCGCTTAATAATTCAGGCATGCTCCTAATTGGACCCCAACAGTCTCCTGGAGCAAGATGTCTTTATAACTGTTACTGGGAGTTGACAAAGTTGTGCCTTTATTTTTAAAGGTTTGATGGGCCTTGTTCTGAATACTTTGTAAACTGTAAGTCACTACTAGAGTTTTGCTTAGAGTCTTACACTGCCTCTATCAGTTTGAATTTTTAGGGACAGGGAGCCTGATTTGCTATTAGTGTACATCCTGTAATTTTATTCTGGGAAAAAGTCCAATGACACTCTTGCTCAGGAAGCTGAAGTAGGCCTGACCCTACTTATCAAGACTTCTTAAGTCTTCTGGGAAGAGAGTGTTCACCAGGCAAATGAAACGAGAATGAAACGGAGGACATATTAACTTCCCAGAGTTGCTATAGCAAATTACCCCAGCCATGGGGGCTTATAGTCTCAGAAACCTATTTGCTCACAGTTCTAGAGGCTGAAAGCCCAGAATCAAGCTGTGGGCAAGATGGAGCCTTCTGGAGGCTCTGAGTGGGGAACCTGCTCCACGCCTCTCTCCTGGCTGCCAGTGGTGACAGCAATCCTTGGTGCTGCCCGGCTTGCATTTGTCTCACTCCAGCCTCTGCCTTTGTCTCCACAGCTGCCTGCCTCCCCAGCCCTGTATCTTCATGTCTGTGTCTCAGGTCTCCCTCTCCTTTTTAAAGATTAAGGTCAGAAGTCATTGGATTTAGGGCCCACCCTAAGTCCAGGATGATCTTTCTTCAAGAACCTGAATTACATCTGCAAGAACCATATTTGCAAATAAGATCATGCTCTCAGGTGCCAGGGTCAGGATTTAGACATAATCTTTTGATAGAGGAAGGACATAATCCTACCCACAACAAAGCGAGCGTTCACTTGAGAAATTCCTTCCTGCTCTAGCCTTCCTGAGAACTCTAAATTGTGAACTTTCTCCTCCCTCAACTCAAACACAGTCCTGCCTCTTGTGTCTGAGATATCTTTGTGAGGCGACCTTGAAGGCTGAAAAAGAGAAACATAAGCAAGACAAGGAAGAATACAAAGCTAGCAAATATAAACTAGGCCTGATGATGCACCCTTGTCATCTTAGCACTTTGGAGTCTGAAGCAGAATGATTGCAAGTTCAAGGCCATCCTGTCTCAAATAAAACAAACAGAAACCTAGGAGTATATAACATGGTCAAATATATATATATATATATAAAATCCCATTTTTCAAAAATAAAAAGCATATGTGCCCACAGAAAATATCTAGAAGGATATATGCCAAAAAAGTTAATAGAGGTAATCACTATATGTGGGGATTATAGAATCTTACATTTCTTGTTTTATTTATACTTTATAATTTTATGTAACTTTAAAACATCTTCAACACTATAACTAACTGTTTATTAAAAGACAATGAGATCCCAGTGTCCTAGCCCGTTTGGGCTTCTGTAACAAAATATTATCTGGGTAGCTTATAAACAACAGAAATGTTTCACATTTCTGGAGGCTGGGAGGTCCAAGATCTAGGTGCTAGAAGAGCTAGTGTGCAGTAAGGACCCACTGTTTGCTTGTGCTAACCTTATGCATCAAGCTGCTGGTTACTTGGTCAAGCGTTATTCTACATAGTTCCGTGAAGATATTTTTAAAGGTAAGATTAACACTGAAATCATAGACTCCGACTAAAACAGATTATCCTCCATAGTGTGAGTCAGGCCTCCACAGAAGAAAGAGGGAGAGGGGATTCTGCAAGCAGACTTGGCCTTCAGACCCAGATTGCCTTGGGTACCAGTCTGCTGGGCTGCTCTATAGACCTCCACAATTATATCATCCAACTCCTTAAAGTATCAGTATCTATATTGATATTGGTGTTTGCATCTATATCTATATCTATATCCTATTGGTTTTGTTTCTCTGGAAACTCCTTATACAAGAAGAAACTGTCTTAATCCATTTTCTGTTGCCATAACAAAATTTCAGACACTGGATAATCTATAAAGAACTGAGGTTTGCGTAGCTTATAGCTGTAGTTCAAAGTTAGGCAGTCCGAGAGCAGCCTTGGCATCTGTGTAGTAGCTGATGAGGGCCTTCCTATTACATCCTCACATGCCAGAAGACATCATGTGACAACACAGACAGAGCACACTAGCTTCGCTCTCTGGTCTTCTTTTTATAAAGCCACCAATGCCATCCCAGGGGCTCTGCCTTTATGACCTCATCTAATCCTAATCTGTCATGACGCTCCACTTGCAAATGTCATTAACATCTGAATTTGAGGATTGAGCTTCTTTTCTTTTTTTATTACAACATGTGTGTAGTATGTAACATTTACACTCCTCATGTGGAGTTGGTACATACATGGACATAACACATCTTAATTCTTTTTCCTCTCCTCCATTCTTCCATCTCCCCCCTTCCTCCATCTCTTGATCCCCTTCCATTTGAGAAAGAGCTCTCTCCCTATTTCTTAGTTTCTGTCTTTTATTTTGTGCTTTATTTATAATTTAAATTTCTCATATAAGAAAGACCATGTGATATTTAAACTTTGTGTCTGATCTGTCTCACTTAACATTATTGTCTAAAGGTGCACCTGTTTTCCCACAAATGACTCAAGTTTATCCTTCTTATGGCAGAGTAGTACTCCATTGTGCATAAAGAACATATTTTCTTTATCCATTCATCTGTTGATGGACATAGAGGCTGCTTCCAAGATTTAGCTATTATAAATTGTACTGCTGTAAACATGGACATGAATGTATCATTGTAATAATATCTTTAACTTTCCTGGGAAGATACCTAGAAAGACAATAGCTGAGTCAGATGGAATTTTAGCTTTTTGAGGAATCTCCATACTGATGTCCACGGCAGTTGTATTAGTTTACATTCCTACCAACAAGAGGGGACATATTCACACCAAAGCAGAAATCTGTTTCTGTTAGTGGCAACATAGAGAACCCTTTTTCCTTGATATTTGAGTGACCCCGACTGTGTTGCTGCTTCCCAAACTCCATTGGTTCCTGATGCTTTGACCTGGGATGAAATGGGAGAAGATCATCATCCTCAACTCTGTCAAGCTTGCTAGCTAGAGCCCTCCTGCAGCTAAGCTATGACAAAAGGTATAAGCTATGACAAAAGGTCTTTTCCCTGCTGGGGAAAAAAGGACTCATAAAAACTTCAAAACACTTTACTAAGCCAGGCGTGATGGCTCATGCCTGTAATCCCAGCACTCGGGAGGCTGAGACAGGTGGATCGTTGTGAGTTCGCGACCAGCCTGGGCTACAAAGTGAGCTCAAGGCCAGCCTGAACGGCATAGTGAGACCCTGTTTCGAAAACACCAGGGCTGGGGATCTAGCTCAGTGGCCTAAGCGCCTGCCTGGCAGGTGGAAGGTCGTGAGTTCAATCCCTGGTGCCAAAAAAAAACCAAACCAAAAAAAAAACCAAACAAACACTTTACTAATAGCAGGAAACCTGTAAAATAAATAACAATAATACGTTATAGATTGAAAATTAGTAACAAAGAATGTTGTATACTTTTGTATTTCCCATCTTTTACTACCTGAACAATTAGGATCTGTCTTCCTTTTGATTTCAATGATATATTTCCAACCAGACTTTGTTTTTGTTTTGTTTTATTTTGTTTTGTTTTCTTTTTGTCTTTTTTGAGACAGGGTCTATCTATGCAGTTCAAGCTGGCCTTGAACTCTCTTTGTAGCCCAGGCTGGCCTCAAACTCACAGTGATCCTCCTGCCTCAGCCTCCCAAGTGCTGGGATTACAAGCATGCACCATAACTGCTAGCTAAGTATTTTTTGTAGATCAAATAGATGCTAAAATGGTTTTCTTCTACATCTGATTCTTCACATGCATATTTAGTACATTTGGCATGGAGTGGCTTGCTCTTTCTCTCTCTCTCTCATCCTATTGTGGTCCTAGGGATGTGAAATAACAAATACAGTAGTATCATCATCATCACCTGTGGTGTGAGGGAAGCATTATTATCTCCAGGATGCAGAAGTGGAAAGGAAGCTCAGAGATGTCAAATAACTCTCTTAATGTCACTCATGTAGAATGCCTCAAAGCTGAGCCCAGGACTGCATGAACCCAAGCCCACACTGCCTTTTATGACTGAAATGTTTTGGGTCAATTTTATTTATTTGGACAGCATAGCTGAGTAGCAGTTTGCCAAATTTATGCTACCACGTAGAAGATCATAGAGGTTCTTATCCCTGCCCCCCATATCCTCATACCATTGCCTGTGCTATCTGTTCCTCTCTTCAGGGAATGGGTCATGGGGTCCTTCCCTTCACCCAGACTCAGCTGCTGTTCTCTGGCCCTAGTTTACTCCCCTTGGTTTTCCAGATCTTTCCATGGCTTCAGTGCAAAGCACCCGCTTCTCTGCCTTCTGTTTCATCTTAGTTTTCTGTTTACCGCCCCTACATAACCCCTCACAACTACTTTTTTTTGTCTGATTGAACCTAACAAAACTGAATTTAATGCATATGAAAAATTCTGTTATGATTTGGGTCAGTAATGTCCTCCAAAACTCACTATGGAAGGCTTGGTCCCTAATGCAGCAGTGTTCAGAGTTGGAGCTTCTGGAAGGTCATCGGGTCAGGAATGCTCTATCAATGGACCAAGCTATTGAGGGATGCAGAACTTGATGGCATTATTGGGAGGTGATGGGAACTTCAGAGGGAGTTTGAAGGGAGTGGGTCATGGGGTCGTTCCAGTACCTTGTTCTCTCTGTCTCTCTCTCTCCTGGCTCCTGGCTTCCAGGAGGTGAGCATTTTTCCTCTTGCACACCCTTTCACCATGATGTTTCTTCCTCACCACAGACCTAAAAGAATGGAGCCGGCTGTTCATGGACTGAACCTCCGAATACATGAGCCAAAATAAACCTTTCCTCCTTTAAGTTGTTTTTCTCAGGTATTTCATCACAGTGACAGAAAGCTAGTATAGTTGCAAATAAAACCCTGTTTTAGTTAGCACTAGTAACAAAAACACAGTCCACTTCAGTTAAATGGAAGTTAAATGGATCACGTGTCTGGGGAATCTGGGAGTGGCTACCTTTGGGTAGAGTTGTATCAAGTGATTGAACAATGACATAAAGACTCTGTCCGTCTTTTGACCTTGGTTGACTTCACACAGACAGATTCTCTCCTATGTGGCAGCAAGAATCCCCCAGCATATGCAGGTTCTCATGTTTTTTATATCTCTGCATTCCAGGGCAAGAGAGGGGTACTCCTTCTCCACCCACCAACCCCACCTTCCAGATCTCAGATATTTTCCTATAATGACTTTTATTTATTTTGCTTGGGGTACCTATTCCCCACCCCTTGCAATGTGGTTGGAATCATGCCATTGGAACCTCACTAACATGACACAAAATGGGTGAAGGGTCATTGTGTTCAGAAAGAGAGAAAAAGGGGACAGAGCAACAGATGTCCCTGTCAGATCCACAGAACAAACTGACCATGAGGAACTTGTGTTACAGCAGAAGGAGAGAACGGGAGTCCTACGTGTAACCATCATGACATCACAGGCTGATTCAGGAAGATTAATCCCCCACTTCTACTTTGCCCGGGCTGGACAGGTACCCAGCATCTGATCTGGGAGAAAAAAGGGAACCAAACACCACTGTCACTCTCAGTAGCCCAAAGCCTGGCGCTGGTTGCACAAGTGCCATCCACCCAGGACCTGTCAGAAGTTTCTGTGGAGAGGAGGGTGGAGGATGATGTCTAGTCTCTTCCCTGGCTCTTAGACCCTCACAGCAACTTCAAGGATTCATTGCAACAAACATATTTCCAATGTCTCTTTTTCACAGATTGAAGTGATGATGAAAATGATGGTGGGTGTTTTTGGTGATGATTGTGATATCAAAACATAAAACTAAAGTTTATCAAGCATCAAACACTAGTCACGATGCCTCATAGAAACATCAGTCTACACCCCTGTTTCCTGTTTCATAGGCAGACACCTGAGACATAAATTTTTTAAAGTGGCACAATGTCACATAGCCAGTGAGTAAACAGCTGGGTTTCAAAGGCAAGCAATTCTTTAGCCAATAATGAAAATTGCTATTAATCGAGCACTTGCTATGTCCCAAATGCTTTATATGAATTTTTCTAAGAGCCCAATAATACAGTAACCTTCATTGCCTTTGCTCTGTAAAGACAAAAGCGAAGTTTACAGAGGTGGTTACTAAATGGCTCACAGAAAGCCCTCAAACCCCAGAGCTCTACCCACACCAACTAGTGACGGCTTCTCTGGGCAGTTGGGAGCCATGGCCGGTTCTACGCAGCAGAAAGAGATGCCCACAGCTGTGCTTTTGGAAAATTAATTTGGCAGCAGCGTGGAAGATACTGTGTCCTTTCTACAACTGGATGGCCCGGCCACAGGGCCAGCAAGTGGCAGCACTGAGATCAGGATTGGTGACCCAGATCCCCAAGGCCCGACTGCCTCTGGCCCCACAAGCTCTTCTGCTTCACAGTGGGCACTCGGGCACCTCACTTCTGGGCCACGCGTCTTCTAGTTTTGAACCCTGCACAGCAGCAGACTGTTTTTCTGAATAGAATCTGCCCTGAAAAACCAAAATCCATCACCAGCTGTAACTGGGGAGGCTGCAGTACTTCCTGTTCAACCCGGTCCTGGGGGCAGAAACCACATGGTTATTTATACCCGAAGCTCCTTATTCGCGGAGCTTCACACAACCTAGAAGGGGCCGTCCCCTGTCTTAGGGAGCGGACAGACCACAGACACACAGAAGACAACAGAGGAAAATAAACTCCTCCCTCTTCTTCTGGGAAACGTCCCTTTGGCCTGAAGAGTTCCCTCCACTGCCCGTTTTGTTTCTTTTATTACCTTCCTCTGAGCAGTCTTGTTATGGAAATAGATTCCTAATTAACACATCAGGTTTCCCCTTTTCCAAAATGTCTATGAAATTTGCCTGTTTCATGATGCTATTCACTCAAAACACCCCCTGCTATCTTTATTTTGTTCAGCTTTGCGTCCCGGCTTGTACCGTTTGTTTCTTTGTAGTGAAAGCTTGTCGGCTCTTGGGACCTGGCACGTATTAATTAGGAGGATGGTCCGGAGCTCGACACAGCTTGATGGAAAGCAAGTCTGAGTGGAGAACTGGGCAGAGAATCAGAAAGAAGCTGAAGCAAGCAGCATGGGGGAGACAGCTTGAGACCATGACCTAATTTTCAGACTCAGGGGTGACCGATAGTCAGCCTTTTGGGCTGTGATTCTTTGCCTCAGTCAGTCTTGAACTGAATGCCATAGAAGTATACATGATTTCTTACCCCTGGGCCTTTCCTCAATTTGCTCCCCTTTTCCTGCAGGTCCTTCCTTCTCCTCCTCCTATCCAAATTCTGCTGATTTTCAAAGCCAAAATGAAGTCTTACCTCCTCCGAAAACCTCCCATGCCTCCTCCAGTCCTAATTAACCTCCATTTCCAGGCTGCTCCGGCTGTACGGTAGCACAGTTAGCCTTTGATTACGGAGTCTTCTTGATGAGAACCGTCGAAGTCCCCTCCAGTCATCAAAGAGACAGGGGCTTCAGCCGAGCACAGGTGGAAGAAGGAGGCTCATTAACTGCTTCAGGCCAGCAGAAGGAGAGGGACGGACTCAACAGCCACACGCCACTGTGCAGAAGCTTGCCTAACAGCGTCGTGCAGGAGTCACCAGCCGTGGTTCAAAAGCACCACAAAGTCTACAAATCTGCTGTCACCGGCCACATGGAGTTGGCCACGTGAGCGGCAGCTCCACTATGAATCACTTGCGCTGCAATTTGACCAGCCTGGCTCCTGGCATTTTGGACTCCTATCTGAAACATCTATTTTATCCTCTGCCTACGGGTCATGATACATATGGTGAACACTGTTGGGGCTCTATGCTCTCCCCGCAGAATCCCCTTTCCATTCTTATGTGCACTTGCTCTGCTTCTGTTTGCTCCCCAAAGATCAGTGCCACAGATTCTCTTTGGAAGACTGAGCCAGAGCACCTGGAAATTTAGGTTCTCCCTGGAGGCTCTTGGTCAGTGACCGACTGGTGCAGAATCCAAAAGCCTGCTCTCTGCCGGAGGACTGGGACAAAGTCTGAGATGTAACCTGCACTCCACTGACTTCCCTGGTGTTGCGATAAGGCTGCAATTTGGCTTGCAATGGCTCCGCTGCGCTTGGCCTTTTCATCTGCCCCATCCTGCTTCTCCCTTCTCCGTTCCTCCTCCTCCTGGACTGATTTTCCCTGGAGCACTTCCTTAATAAACCACAGCGCATAAATTCTCATCTTCAATGCCATTTCTAGGAGAATCTGACCTATGATAATAACATGGTGCAATCCTTTCTCAGTAGTCATCCGCTCCCCCAAGGGCCTATGCTTTAGGCCTGTTTTTACAGTTTGTGTTTTAAGTCCAAATGTGCACTCTGATGCAGTGAAAAATCTACCCAGTAGTTCCTGGGCAAGCTGATATACAGATACACAGTCAGAAATGTGTTTTTATTTATTTAGACTGCAAATTAAATGTCATCGTTCATCCTTCTAGTAAACAGTTGTATCTTCTCTCATGTGACTTTGGATGCTGCCAGGGTAGTCACAGATAGATTCTGTTCATCCATCTAGATTCTGAAGTTTTGGTGTTGTAGCACAAGAATGCTTCTGCATTGCTGGCCTTGTCCCAAACCCTTCTGACAGGCTATCATATATAACCAAGGAAAGGAAAAATTCACCATTATGTCCCAGGTCACAAATCACGAAAGTCTACCTAATTTATTAAAGTCTCTCCCTGACGCCCCAACTCCATGCTGCCCCCTATACTGCTGGTGTTTGTGTGCTGTGCCTCCCTCACACTCAAGCCCAAGACCAGAGCTTGTAGTCCTTGTCCACTGTGGGATGCACAGGGCTAGCATCACACCTGTCAAATTTCATCACTCGAATGGAAACGAAAGTCACAGATGACTTGGGATCAAGCCAGGCACATAGGTTTTGCATGAGAGTCATCCTATTCACGGGGCCAGGTACCTTCACCAGCTGGAGCCCCAGTGGGCAAATGCAATGCAATTCTCTGAAGTGTAATTTCTCAAACTCCTTTAATTGCCTGCCCTTGGGTTCACTTGGGTTTTCTTTCTCGCCCTGTTATTCTTAAACTCGATCCCTTTTTCTGCCTCTCCGAGAGATTCAAGTTTTCCTGAACTTAAGGTTTTGCGTACTTTAGATTTCTAAGAAAGGCAGTTTATTAGGAAACTTTATGTTTACTCAAGTATGCAGCAAGTCCCAGTTGGCTAGCAGCTAAATGGAATTCCTTGAAATTCGGTTCCAAGCACAGACTCGGGGGAGCTAAATGTAACATTTTGTCATCAATAGGATAATTTAGGTTCATTCTTTGTACGGTACTTCTCTTCTTAAGAAGGGACTGGAGTTCACGCTGGTAGTCTCTAGAAAACGGAAGTACCTTCCTGCCCTGTAGCTGTATGTTATGATTGAAGGAGCCACCTATTTCCTGCATTGGTTTCCTCTCTGTTTTGGGGTTTTGGCAGTGTCTTTTTGGATGGCTTTAACAAGGTAATAATGTATAAATGCCATTGGCCGTTCACCATTTGGGATTCAAAACTCGATGTCTGGATCTTGTTATGTAGGTATTTCAGGAGCATTATAGCTCAGCCGTGGAAGCACTCTGGCTTAAAGTGAAAATGCAGTAGAACCTTGCTAATCTAACTTAGAGACACTTGCCACACCCTCACAACAAGGACTTCACAGTAAGACTCAGAATGAAGATCTGTGGTTTCAGAATGCACAGGAACAGAACTTAATGAGGATGGGGTGGTTGTGAACAATTTCTACCTTTGCCGATCGAGACAGGTGTAACAACGTTACTTCAGCACATTATCCTCTTAATTCAGCCATCAAGGACAGCCTCACACTGCCTGAGAACTGGGCTGAGACATCCTGGTTCACTCTTTGCAGTCCATCTTTCAGGACTGAGACCCACTGAAAAATATGCTATGGTCCTAGGGCATTGGGTTTCTTCAGGTTTCTGAATGCAAGTTTTAGAGGAATATTCTAAATACGCTATAAATACAGACATCTAAAATCCATATTAGATTACTTGTTACCCTTAGAACTTTATTCACACATATATGATTTTAATTATTTGTCCACAATAGATTAGTCAATTTTGTCTCTCCCTATGGGGACAGGAGAAGCCAGGCAAATAGGTTCATGTTCACACTAAATGAACAATAAAGCTGTTTCTGGTGATTTCTAAATGATGCTCAAGGCTTATACTAGTTGAAATTTGTTTTCTCTTTACCTTTTCCTTCTTCATAGAAACAGATACTATGTGTCAAAAAGGATGATGAAAAAAGTGGTGTATTGTTGTCTTTGAAATGTAAGTTATGGCTCTTAACTTTTTACTAACTCTAATAAGGATGTTACAGTAGAAATTCATTCTCCCTCCCCCTACTCCAGGGGTGTGTGTGTGTGTGTGTGTGTGATATTATCCGCTTCTATATGATGAAACTTTTGGTCTTAGAAGACAACCCTCAGTAACAAAGTTTCTTGGAAATACAGGTGAGAAAGTTAATTGCATGTATCTACATGTTCCCATGAAAATTCCTACCAGTCTAGTCAAGGAGTATGCTTCCTATTGGG
>RJWT010006169.1:0-29639 GCA_004365215.1 Cuniculus paca
GGATCAAGTGAAGGATTTGCTATTAAAGAGAGACCGATACCAGGGAGCAGCAGGAAGAGCAAGAACAAAGGTCCTGAGCTGGGTGTGTGATTAGCTGAGTAGCCAAAGGAAAAGACGAGGTAGGATTTGAACCCAGCTAATCTAACTGTAGGCCCTAAGCGCTCCCTCACCCTCTGACAGAGCTCAAATTATGATGGTCATTATTGCTACGGTTATGTCTTCATCTTTGGCTTGACATCTAATCCTCTTCCGCTTTATGAGTCAAACAGTCCAGATGCCCTCTTTCCTAGTTTTCTCGGTATCCCTGAAACAGATATTTGTCCCTGGAGTGACCAACAGAAATACTGCATGGACTTCAAATCAGAAGTCAGAGATGGACAGAGGAAAAGCATCTCAGGGCCATGGTGGTGAAAAGCATCATAGGTGACTGTGGTGGAAGTCGTGTGGGACACTGTCCATGGCTGGTTCTGTTATGAGTGGGTCTGTAAGGTCAGGGCTGGGCGAAGAAGGGCTTGCGTGTACACCGGACCAGTTCTGTGGTGTGACCTTGGGTATTGTTTGTGGCTAAGTCACATAGCCCTGAGCCAGGTTCCTGAGACTTCATGGCTGTGCATCAAACTAGCTACCATTCGTTTTCTCTTTCAGAAGTAACATAGGCTTTATTTTTAGTTCAATAATAAAAAAAGGCTAGATAAAAAACTTTCTTTTTTATTCATCTACCCTATCCCTTAAAATTAGACTTTGCAGTTTTTTTAAGGTTTGCATGATGATACATAAGAAATAGAAATGTTATTAAAATGGAAGTGAATTTCCTTTTGGGCTGTGGAAAATAATGAAAAAGCTATTTCATCGGTGTTTTTTTTCTTCCTTATTTCAAAAATAAGATGGGAGATGAGGAGGCTTGCTGTTTTGACATTGTCAACTATGTCTCAAATACCCTGGGTAGTTCTCACGTTACTACAAAAAGGTCTCCGAGCCACTGAATAGAAGTGGTTCCTATTCATCACCTCTACTTTGCCATCTGAGAGCAGTAAAAAGACCAGCATCTTCTCAGAATGTTTGACTTCACCTGCAAAATAATCTTTTTGTTTTTTCCTAAAAATACCTTTGCTAATATGAACTAAATTTAAAATTAAAAAAATACCTCCTTCAGATACATTGCCTCTTAAAGATAGTCATACTTTTATTAGCTCCTGTATTTTCCTCTCTTAAATTTTTTCCTTTGTTTTCATTTTTTAGTTTAGCCAGTTATGGACAAAATTTGAAGAATTATCTAGCTTTAGCAATCTTTGGTCCAAGATCATTCTTTTTCCAGGGGTGGCAGCTGCCAAGACATGACTCCTGGTCTGCTAGAGCTCAAATTATGATAGTCAAATTATGGAAATTATGGTTAAGTCAATTGTGGAATAAAATTTGAAGAATTAAATAGCTTTAAAAAGTCAACTGCACCAAATGAAACTCCCTGTCCCCCATCTCCTCATTTCCCCTTTCCAGGAAGCAGTCACTTCAACCTAAAAAGCTAACTGTTTTGTTATAAGCTCCTATGGCTCTGAGTAATGGTTACTTTTGGAGAGTTCATTTAGGCATTCTTTATGGACTTCCCACAAGGGAAGATGAGAATTTAGCTTTTAGCTCCCCCAACCCAACCCATACTATTCCCATAGCTCCCATTTTTCTAATTATAGCACAGTGATATTATAATTTTGTGCGATAAATATTCAGTGTTTATATTATTATCCTCATGTAATGATTTTTACAAACGATTCATTTAGCAAGCTTATTTTTCCTTTCCCTCACAACATTTAGCTTTTCCTAGAGTTAATGTTTGACCTTTTTTCTCTACTTGCTTAGTACTATATGTACAAATCAGCAATTAAATTACAAACCCTTTGCCAAATATTTAAATCTGCTTTCATGACTCATTTGCATGAGGGCTTCCAGTGATTTCTCTCTAGGAGGCTCCTGACCTCCTGCAGTTGACCTCTTGCTTTGTGGAAGTAGCTCCCAAGGTCTCGGAGCTGCCTTCACCTCTCCCCTATCTCGGTCTCCTTCTGTGCTTACTCCCATTACTCCTTCATTTTGTTGGAGTGCATCCTCTAGTGGCTCCCTGAGAAAGTTGAACAGAAAGTAATTTTCTATGACTTTGCTGGTTTAAGAATGTTTGTTGTACCTTCATCCTTTATTACTAGTTTGAGAACAGACTATCACCGCTCTTTCGCCTTCCAGCCTCCTCCTTGATAGTGGTTACAAACCAATCTGATTCCTCAGCCTTGGTGATACATTTTTACCCTTCTGGAAACTTGTTGGACTTTTCTTGGTCCTTATTACTTAGAAATTTAATAAAGATATGCTTTTCTACAGTCTGTAATGTTTTTTAATCCATTGAATTAACCTTTGGATTTTATTTTTGATAACTGCTTTTCTTTCATTTCATCAAATGTCCTAAAAATTCTATTATAGTTTTATTGTTTGGTTACTAGATCACTTACATTTAATTTATTTTATATTTTGCCACCTGATTTTTGTTCCATATACTTTCTGAGAGACTATAATATAAAACTTTCTATTAGAGTTTTCCTTTTTGTTATTATATTTTTAATTTCTAAAATCTTTTTGCTCTCTGAATATTTTTTCCAGTTTTTTTTTTCATAGTTACAATATTAAGTTTTTAAGAATACAACTGATAGATATTTTTACAGTTTTCTCCCCACCAGTCATTCATATAAAAAATTAGGATGTCTGAAATTTTCCTTAGATACCTGGATATCTGATAGGCTTCGGTTGTCTGACTGCCTCTCACAAGGGAGGGATGTGAACCTGAACAGAGGCATTAGGTACATTATGAGATATGTCAACTCTGGATTTAAAGGTAAGGTGATTTGCCTGGGCTTTCACTTGGAGAACTGCCCATGTTGATACCTTTAGGTCTCTCTGATTCTGGGTCAGATTTCGAGAAAAGTCACTTTTGGTGTCTTTCCTGGGATCCACATGCAGTATATTCTATCAACCAGCTTTGTAGAATCAAAGAGAAAATAAAACGTGCCATAAGAAAACTTTTACTTACTCCCCATTTTTAATGTAGTATACATATCTCAATTATGCTAAGTGATTTGCAGCTTAAAAACCCTTTGTTTTAGAGCAGTGGTTCTTAAACATTGCTGGGGGACTTGTTAAATACCAGACTGCAGCGTCTCTCCCTAGAGAGTTGGGACCCTACAATTTGCACATCTGACAAGTTCCTAGGAATGCAAAACTGGTCTTCTAGGAGTCACAGAGAGAATGGACCTCAGGCTTTGACAAATGAGCAGGAACATGCCTGGCTTGTTTCTGGGATGTGATTGCCATACAGACTTTAGGCCCAATTCACCTGATTTTAACACCATCTTCGCCCCTGTTTTCAGAATTTCTCAGCTGCTTATGAACTCCTTATCTTTGGCAAGAGTTCTGTGGTAGAAACTTAGTTGTCTATCGACTTTTCCCACTGCTGGTTTAGGAATCAGATTTCTCAAATTTACTAAGTTGGATATTTTATGTTTGATTTTTAACTTCCAAAATTTTTGTTTGCTATAATGTTCTCTCCTGTTTCTTCTTTCTTTGCTAATGGTTGGCTTTTAAAATCTCTTCATTGTCAATTTAGTGAGATTTAAGGAGTGATAAAAGTGTAGTGAATGTATTCAGTCCCCTCTCTTTAACCAAAAGTTTTCATAGTTTCAACTGTGGAGAATTCTACTGTTCTATAAAATGTTACTTCACTTTCATTTCCCTTATGCTTTTTATCGGAAACTCCAATAAAGATATAGGCCTCTCAATCTATTCAATACCTCTTTTAACTTTTTTGTTGCATTAATTAAATAAAGTCATCTCTTTCTGTTTCAGCTGAGATGTGGGTGAATTCTTTGTTATCTTCTAGTTTGTTAATTCTCATTTCAATTATGTCTCATTCAGAGTTTATTTATTTTATTTCAATAATTGCATTGCTCACCTTCTAAGAGTGTGAACTGATTCCTTTTCATATAAACTTCTCACTCATTTCTTGACTATGTTAGTTTCATTTGCCTTCAATAGAACAAAATACTTGACACCCAAAACATAAAGGAGGAGTTTATTTTGGCTCATAGTTTTCAGGGAGTTCAGTCCATGGTTGATTGGCTGAAAACCAGATATTGCCTGATGAAAGGTATGATAGGGAAATTCTACTCCAGCCATGGCAGTCAGAAAGAGAGTGACCTTCACTGGGGATCTAGCTCAGTGGCCTAAGTGCCTGCCTGGCAAGCGCAAGGTCATGAGTTCAATCCCCAGTGCCGCCAAAAAAAAAGAGAAAGAGTGACCTTCCAGGTCATATCCTCAGTGACCAGCCTCTTCCATCAAGCCTCACCTCTGAGCACCACAGTCAGCTATGAACTCATCAATGCACTTATCCACTGATGAGTATAGTACCTCCATGAGGCAATCATCTTCTAAAAGCCCCACCTCCCAACAGGAGACTCCCATATTGGGGAATAGTTTTGAATTAAACCATAACACTGACTTTTTGGTTCACCATATCTTGTTATTTATTTAATGAGTTTATTTGCTAGTTGCTCTTTTTGAGAATTTTAAATACTTACACTTGAACATCTTTGATTCAATAAAACCAGTTCTATCTGTAGAAAATACATGTTCTAATTTTCATTTTTGTTAGTTATCTTTATTAGGTTTTGGTTTCTTGTTTTATACTTTTGGTCAATAGGATTATTTTACACAAGAGGTTTTTGTTTTTAGACATTTTGTCTTCTATGTTTTCAGCCTCTCTCTCTCTCTCTCTCTCTTTCTCTCTTTCTCTCTCTCTCTCTCTCTGATGCTTTTTCATCACTAGTTTTACTGGGCCTCAGATCCCTTGTCAAAATTCAGATCTCCTATCCCCTGGCATTATTTCAGGCCTTCTGTCACACAGGTGGCCCAGTTTCTTCTTCTCTCTTTTTCTTTCTCCTGTTGAGAGCATGCATTTTTCTCTCTTCCACTATGTCATAAGTTTTACAAGAGCAGAGTGTGTCCATAAGGGGGAAGCCTAAGGCTGCCTAGCACTATCTGTCAGTATAACTTCTGGAGTTCAGTATATGATGAGTTGTCAAATGCCTAAGATTATGATGGTGTTATCACTAATAAAATGATCTCCAGGTGTCTCACTCTATATCTGTATTTTCATACCAAACTTACATGGGGGTACAGAGAAGTGTGTCTTTTCTCCCTAAAACCTCTAATATTGCCCATATGTTTAGAATTGAAGGGTGTCATTGAAACTTGAACTTCTAAATCTAACTTTATTGAAAGTATTTTTATTCCTCTAATGCTTTTATATTAAATCTAATCTGACATTCTCTTTTAACTTATGAATTTAGTATGTTAATTTGGGAGTATTGTTGATATGTATATAAGATAAGCATAATAGATAAAAAGATAAATGTTATATAGCACATATCACGTTTTACATGTATTTTATAATATGTGTAATTGCTTACTATGTCAGTGTTTATTTAGATTTACCACATTTGCCAATTTCTTTGCTTGCCACTGAAACTCTGAAACTAAATTCTTCCTTCTCATTTCAATGTATTTCTTCAAAACATAGTGTTAAATCATTTTTAACATGAAATTTTTATTAGTGATAACTTTCTTAGTCTTGTACAGAAATATCTTACTACATATACAACTAAGGAGTGAGCTGTGTATGGAATTCTAGGTGATAATTATTTTCCTTCAGAACTTTGAATATAGTATTTTGTTATATTCTGTTTTCTTCTGTTTCTGCTGAGAAGTATTCTGTCACTCACTTAAATTATTAAATTACTTTTTTCTCTTATTGCTTTTGAGATTTTTCCTTCAGATTTCTATAGTTTCGTTATAATGTATCTTCCATTTCTCTAACTGCCTCTTTCCTTTTGTGCAAATTTTAAACTCATCTATTGAGATTTTCTTCATTTGTTCGTTTCAATGGCTAAATTTGCCTTTTGTTTTTTAATACTGTCTTTGGTTAATTCAAAAACCTGCCTGATTTTTCCACTTAACGTCTTACACTTTTCTCATGTATTTCATTTTTTAAATTTTATGCTTTTCATCTGTTAAATTTTTTATAATTACATTTCTGCACTTAGATTATTTAATATTCTTGGAAACATAGCCTTGTTCTTTTTGATTTTCCTGCAGACCAGACTCATGGTGGATTTTTCTTCGCTGCATTGGTTAGGAGTTGGTTTCACTGTGAGTTACATAAATAAGAATAATAGTGTAAACAATAGAAGTTTGTCTTATGCAAAAGTCCTGATAAGCGTAACACAGGCAGTCCCCAAGTGATATGGTGACTCCAGTTTTGTTCTCCTGGTCTGAAATGGAGCACTAGCCATCACATCCGTGCTACAAACAGCGGGATGAGCAAGAGAAAGGAGCAATAGGCACTACACCAGCTGTTTTTGGAGGAGGTAGACTGCAAGCTCCACACAGCACTTCCCCTGTTATCTTGTCAGCCAGAATGTAATGACATGGCCATCCATAACTAGCAGCGACTTTGAAAATTTCTAAATCCTAAGCAAAGGAGGACAGGAGGGTGGACCTTTTGAGATTAACAGTGAGTAGCCTCTGCTGTACTCGAATTGTTTATAATATTGGGTTATAAACACATAGACAGTGGGGCATTATATGTGGGACCTCTGTGACACCTGGGTTGAAGTCCCATTCTTCCAGATAAGGTTTTGGTCTTGTCTGTGCCAGGAGCCCCAAGGTAGGCCTTGCTTGGGATCTGTTTTTGTTGTTATTTCTTACCTTGTGTGGCAGCGTGGTGGACTGGAAACTGATGGTCAACTTAAACACCAGCTGAACTGACTCAGCGTGGTGCTGAGTGTAGATGGCCTACCTGAGGACTGTTGCCGGCATAAAAAGGAGACCTGGAGAGGAAGAGTAGCGTCATTGTTGTTTGGAGCTGTTGGTTATTTTGGAGCTGTTGGTTCGCCTCTAAGTTTGTCATGCTGGTTTCCCTGATATGAACTCAGCTGTTATCATTGGAGGAGCTTGGGACCTTGTCGCTGAGAATGGCTGTGGTTCACTTTGGGAGAGCTCTGGTCCCTACTTTTAGCATTCCTTCCTGGCTCTGGAGGGGAAGATGTGTGCTGTTCAGTCTCCAGGAGAAGCTTGTCATGCTGGCTTCCTGGTAGGAACTCAGCTGTTCTCATCAGAGGAGCTCAGGACCTCATTGTTACTAAGGGTGGCTGTGATACTTTTTGGGGGAGCCCTGGTCCTTACTTTGAACCTTGCTTCTTGGCTCCAGTGTAGACCCTTCAACTTACTGGCACAGATCTTTCACCCTGCTGGCACAACCTTCTGTCTTCTACTGCTGACCTGTGGGCCTTCTCAGTGCAGATCCATGAAATGGACTTGCATGAGTCATTGTTGTGGTCTCCAGGTCTCCAGTTGGACTTGTAGGAGGCATTGTCATGGGCCTTAGGTCTTCAGCTGGACTCATGCAGAATGTTGCTGTGGATCCAGACCCTTGGCTGAATTCGCTAAGACTTTAGTGTGTGGACAGATTTCCTGCACTTTCTGCATTTGACTCCTTGGGTGACCATTATAAATAATACTATAAATGATGTGTGCTGTATGTAATCGTTTTCCTTGCAAACCCCTGACTACAATAGGTGGTACCTGAAACAATGTGGATTTCATGAATTTGAACTCTAGGCCTGTGTGGTTATGTCCTTATGGGGTATATTCTTGGAGAAGAGTTTTGTTTTTGCTCCTAAAGTTCACTCAAGGTAGATAAGTATCCTTGTACATAGAAAGCAGATGGGAGTGTGGTTTAAGTTTGTTTTTTTACACATTGTGTAACCCATTGAGTGTCCTGGTTTTATGTAGGGGCCTCTGTTCAAGTGTCACATTGTGCAGGACCAAAGTTTGGTCTCTGTTCCAGTGCAAGCATAAAATCACAAAGTACTTAGGTCAGTGATACTAGGAGCCCCTATTCCTTTCCCTTTCCTACCTCCTCATGTACTTGCCAGGGTAGTTTCAGAGGCAGCACACGGGCGTGACAGTTCCTCTTTATTCTAACCTTTTGGAGGTAGCTTTTACTTTTTTGAGGCAGCACAAGCTCAAAGGTAGGCTTTTCTTATCATTGCATTCAAGCATTTCCAAGGCTTTTGTTGCAGAAAGATTTCAAATTAACATTTGACCTCATGAAGGATATTGTCCCCAATATCTCTTTAATAAATTTTGCTCACATTTAGAATTTTTTTTTTACCCTGTTTCTTAACACCAAGAATGCTGACCAATAGTATGTGTTTCAAAATTTGGTCCCTTGGATCTGGGGATGATTCTTGATGGTCTCTGAGATTTCATATCTCATTCAAGAGTTCCAGACAGAGAGTGCCAGATGGCTGCTCCCTGGTTCCTGACAGGACACCCCACTAGGCAGTTCATAACGGGGCGCAGATTCCATACAGGTCACATTGTTTTCCCATGAACTCATCACTCTCCTGTGAAGGCTTTGCAAACTCTAGCTCCTGCACTTTCCTGGCTTGAGATCAGCAGCTTGGGGGTTTCACACAATCTGATAAGGAGCACACTTGTTCCTAGGACAGACTGAAATCCACCCCATTGACACCAACTGCAATGAGTAGCCAGAATTTGGCAGTAAGGTTTTGGAGCGTAGGGATGAAAACATACTCATCCTATAGTGTAAGGAAGACCTCACAATGCCTTCTGTGGTTCCAACTTGGATCAGGTGCTTTCCAGGCCAGCTCTGAGCTGCTTTGGGGTCAGCAACAAGGCTCAAGGATGGAGGAGGGCTGGAAATGTGTGACATGGATGTAGGCTCATCTTCCCTTTGGTGTTGGGGGTGCCACTCACCTGCCTAGTCACTCTGGGATTCATTGCTTAGCATCATTCTCCTTACAAAGGAAGCAAGGGTAAGGGTGCTGGTCATGCCTACCTTAATGTGGCACAAAGACCAGATACTTCACAATGTGTGCTTGAGAGCGAGGTATTGTTACCTTCTTAACTTTACAAATGGTGACACTGGGGCTCAGAGAGATGCAGTGAATCCTTAGAGGTCACACAGCTGATGTGTGGCTCAGTTCTGAGGCTGTGGACCCCAGAACTCACTTCCTTTCCACAATGTCACCGATATATAAACATACAATAAAAACCAGAAAAAGGGAATAAAAATGCGTATTTCCACTGGACCAGCGGATCTATGTAGAGTATGTCATTTATTCCGACAATCTCAAGTCAAGGTTGATTTTCTTTCTCATGCTTGTTTTACAGATGAGAAAACTGGGTATCAACCATTGTCCATGATTTAGCAAAGGCAGACTAGCAATTTCCAGAGCTGGAAGTGGAACCTGGCAGTGTCTGATCACAGACCCTGTGTTTTTTCTCTCTTGGTGTCTTTCCATACAGTACTCTCCAGATGTTAGCATTTTCTACTAAAATCCATATGCATTTAGACAAGGTTCAAATCAATTAGTTCACACTTTGCTGCTGAGATTCCTCTGTGCCGAAGGTGAGCAAGGTGCTCTGGGTTTTATGCTTTCAAACCCAATAAGGCCTCTTTCTTTGCTTGCATGACAGCCTAGAATTGAGAACTGTGGTGCATATGGTGTTTGCAAAATGCTAGTTGTGTATGGGTGTTTAAACTTGAGTTTTGCATCTTTTAATTTATTTATGCAAGCAAGCCGCCTTTCATGAATTTTAATCTATGCTGTTTTAAAGAAGTGCTTTCCAAATGGGACAGCATTTGTGATCACCACTAAGCCACTCTAACTGCTTGCAGGCCTGGGGAGAGAAGTGGCAGAGAATATTAGCAAGCTCTGCACTGTCCCCGTGTCATCTCAGGCATTATGGCGGAAAATGCACTTCATGTCTAGGAAAAGGAAGAAAAAAAAAAAAAGAAATACAACAAAACAACTGTGACTCGGGTCTTTGGTTATTTTTAATGCGGAACAGCAGAACCACAGGGAATATTACGAGTTCCAAGATTTCTGACAAGAGGGACTCGCCACTGTAGTGCTTTCTTCAGGAGACAGAGAGACTTTGCTACAAGTCTTTATTCATTTATTTATCATGCTTCAGTTCCTAAAAAAGAAAACACTTCTCCTGTGCAGAGGAAATTGCTTCAATGGATAGATTGCATTTAAATAATTTAAGTATAAAATTACTCGAACAGGCCGACTGATATTTCGAAAACGAAACAGTCACAATCACTTAAGTGCACGGCAAAGTTCATGAGTAGGTGTGCACGTGAGGCACTGGAGGGCTTCTGTCGACCTTGGGGAGGGCTCTAAGTCCTGTCCCCTGGCTCCCCCAGAGGAAGGAGCTTTGCTCCATGTCAGGTCCTGCAGGGACAGGAGGGCCCAAGCAGATGCTGAAGTCTACAAAGAGGGGTAAACTGTGCATGATTTCTGGGCTTTAGTCTTTCTTGAACAGCTCAATGAAGCACAAGAGACCTCGGATCCGTGTTCACAGGCTCTGACTTCAACTGCACGAGCCTTCTACCCAGCTTCCATGGTCCTAGAGATTCCTGCCTGTGCCACCAGAAGTCATGCAGACTTCTAGGGCTGTCAAGGCAGACTGAGGTTACAGAGAGGACCTAGCCCATGCCCTGGTGTGTAATTATCCAACAAATAGTATCTTCAGCACATTGCCCCATGCGTCTGGGGGGCTGTTCCTCCCGAGATGCCACGTCGGCCTCAAGGGTGTCTCCATCCTCAGGAAGGCTTCAACCACACGAATCATGGCTACAGCTCTTCACAGTCTGCCCCTTAATGCCCATGTACAACCTTGTCAGACTGAGCAGATAACATTTCTTCAATTTGGTTTCATGGTCCAGCAGGATCCTGAAGAGCCTGGCAAAAGAGAAGCCTCTGTGGTCCAATGCATTTGTAAGATGCTGTACGCTGCATGACTCTGGCAATTCTGCAAGCACGTTGGCATGCCAAAGGCTCAGAGAAGTCCTGCAGATAAGAGGACTGTTTACATTAAATTCAACTTAACTCTGCAGGCATTCATTTTACTTGGCAATGAGAGTCCTCTACTCCACCCTCACACCCAAGTGGCTCATTAACGTTCTTTGGAAGAGGACTTATTGAAACATACTTAGGGAAGCTCTGTCCCAAGATGATTTTTCTTCTTTCCATGAAACTCTATTGCCTTGTGTCTTATTTTCCTCTGGACATTACATGGTGTGGCTGCAGTGGGTTTCAAGGTCTTCCGTTGTTTACTATTAACTGATTAATGAAGTGAATCCACTGAGTGCTGAATTTAAGATCAATAAAGCATCATCCATACACTTCATGATTCAGTCAAGACAGGAAGCAGACACATAGCTGGAGGGGCTATTGCCTCATGCCTGGTGCTTTAGTGTGCATGTGGGAAGGGCTGGGTGGGGACAGAGGAGCAGATGGAGACAGCTCAGGATCAGTCTGGGAATGTCAGGCGAGGTCTCTGAGAGAGCACAGCCCCGCATCTCCTTGTCTGTTGTCATCGTGCTTGGGGAGATTTTGCCTTCGAGGCATTTAGGGGAAACATCATGCACGGGTATGAGCTGCAGCTTCTCAGCAGCCCCAGTGTTTACTTTGAAGAGAAAATGTCTGCTTTGTAGGCAAATGTTTTCAGCATGGAAATGATCATTGCAATTGCTGTGGTTGTCACAAATGTTTCATCAGAGCCGATAAAGCAGCTGAGTGTTGGCAAAATCGATGAAAACATCTTGAGAAGTGTTCGCTGCCTACTTAGCCGTCTGTGGCTCATCTGGTGTGAGGGAGGAGGGGAAGGAGGCGGTGAGCTGAGGCCACACATGAGATGTGGAGAGGCAGTATGGCGGGATGGACAGGCACGCAGGCTTTGCAGACACATTGCCTTGTGCCAAGCCCTTGCTCCGACTCTGAGAAGCACCGTTAGGTATCCAGACAGAATGCCTAACTTCTCTGTGCTTCTGTTGCCTCATTTGGAGACTGTTCTTAATAACAATATAGGTTGATTATTCCTAACATAAAATACCAGAAGTGTTTCCAATTTTGGAGATTTTTGGATGTCGAAACATTTGCATAGACTTTACCTGTTGAGCAAGCCTAGTCTAAAAAATCAAAATCTAAAATGCTCAAAAATCCAAAAGATTATAAACATAGAGTTGGAGCATTTTGGATTTCATACTTTTGACTTAAGGATGCTCAACCTGTAGTGATTTTAATGTTGTTATAAGTATTTAAATGAGCCAAGCATGGTGGTGCATGACTGTAATCCCTGCACTTGGGAGGCTGAAGCAGGAAGATCACTGGGAGTTTGAGGCCAACCTGTGCTGCATAATGAACTCAAGTCCAGCTTGAACAACACAGCGAAAACTTGTCTTAGAAAAAAAACAAGAAAAAAAATGTGTTTAAATGAGACACTATGTTTTTAATGCATTTAGCACTTAATAGATATTTACTTATCTAATAATTATTTACAGTTCAGAACCCTGACTCCCATGTGTCTCAGGTGACAGTGCACCGTTCATTCCACAAGAGTTTGTTGAGCACCTTCCCTTGTCAGATGCTGTTCTCAGGGCCAGGGACCCAGAGGTGAATGGGACAGGCCACCCCACTGTTTTCTTGGAGTTCTGTTTCTCCTGAGAAAGACAGATGAACAAATACAGAAGAAACCTTGAGATGATAATAAATGTTGTAAAGAGCAGAAATAGAAGCGATGACCCAGAGTATAGTAAGTCACAAATTGCCCACTATCCTTAGATGGTCACAGAAAAATAAAAACACATTTTATTTAAATTTCTAAACTTCTCTGATAGTCTTCATGGTTGCCTGATGGTTAGCATAGCACATATTTAACATTCCTCGCTCAATTTGTAATTTTAATGGGATGGAAGAATCAAGAGCCTCCTTAGGATTTTGCTTTCCTCTTTTTGGCTGCAAACAAGAAGACATCAGCATATACAGACAGGGAAGGCATTGTCTCATGCTACTGCAGGAGAAAGGGATGTCCAGGCCTACAAAATGCTGCTGGACCATCCTCCAGCTACTCTGATCAAAGGGGTAATGTCCTCCTCTGTCTGATGGTGCCACCCTTTCTAGGAGAGCCCATGCCAAGGTTTTCCTGGGACTTGTTTGCCTCTCTCAGTGCAGTCTGGACCTGGACATCCTCTCCGACTGACTGATCTTCATGTCTGCTTTTTTTGGCATTGTAAACCCAGATAAGGATCTGCAACGGCAAGCAGAAACACCAAAATGACACTCAGGATTTGGAGGCAGATTTATTTTATGTTGACAGGCAGATTGGGATGATTCCCACAACATTAGGCCTGATTTTGGGGGGTCTAGGGCTTCTATGGGACAAGCAAGCAGTAAGTACAGAGGCAGACTGGCTTGTCAATTGGGGATTGGTTCTTACAATATGCATCATAATGACCAGTTATGCATCACAGTGACCAGCTGTTTCTAGGAGACAGAAACAACCAGAACTGAGAAACTGAAGTATACTGGATAGGATCTAACTCTCCTAACATGAGCACCCCTGGGGTGGGAAAAGATGGCTTTCCTGGGAGTCACTGGTGCCTCTCTTTGGTGGACTCCACAGAAGGTCCACTGGGTCCAGTGTCCTTTGAGTCTTTTTTCAGGAACACACCTCATGAGAGTCAAGAGATGCTCAGTAAGCAGTAAGATAGCTGCACTTCCTAACCCTCTTGTAATATTAGAGTGTCACAGGAGGGGACAGCCGCCAGCAGGTGATTTTCCCGAGAGTCATAACTAAACCAAGGCAGAAAGGCCTTTATTCAGGTTCTCCCTCTTTAATCTGGATATTTCTAAGCTATTCCCTTTTAAAATTCAGCTCCGAGATGAGAAAGAGGTAAAATGAAAACCTAGCATCAGACCTTCTCTTTCTGTCTTATGTTTCTATTTTTTTCCTCTCAAAGTTCCTCATGTAGAAAAGAGTAGAATTCTCCTTCTATGTCAAAACCTCCTACTCTAGAGCTAATAAGACTCATTGCTGGATTTCCAACTGCAACTTTGACCCATTTTTTCTTGACTGATCAAAGAAGTGCACTAACAAGATAAAGCAGTACCCCAAAATCTGGAAAGACAGATAGATCAAGAGGGATATAGGTGAGGTACGCTTACTTGGCATAAAAGATGCAGTATCCATAAACTGGTAAGGAGAGCAAAATGATAATATTGATATACTGATGCACTGTGTGAGGCCATGGGTGGTCTAAAATGAGAGTGGGAAACTCCTAAGGCTTTCAGTCTGAGGAGGCCTCATACTTTTATGGGTTTTGCCTTTAGGAATCCCTTAAGTCTCTCATGGTTTCAATGCAGAAAGGGAAGAGTAATTATGGTGAAATATATCTAGAAAATTCTCCATGACAGAGAGTTACTCTCCAGGGGTAGAGGGATTGGGTCAGAATTGTTGAGAAAGTCATTACTAAGGCCTTATCCTACTGAGAGAAGGCTATTCCTCCTCCTATAGCACCCTCTTCCCTTCCTATTTCCTTCAAGGGGAATAACATACTAAGCCCATGGAGAAAACTCATGCTGAAGGTCATAGCCCACAGGCAGAAACTTATTAAAAGGCTGAGATATAATGAAAGTCAGAATACTCCCATTCTTTCAAACTTTTCTGCCACAGCAACAAGGTCTCAGCATAATTATGGTGGATTATCACTGCAAGACCTGTAAACTGCAGTCTCCCTTTGAAGATGAGTACTTAGTGAAGCACAAAGACAAAAACACAGACAAAAACAACGGCACCAGAGGAATTTGAAACCTCTAGCACCTTTAGCTGCAGAAACATTAACATAACCTAAATCCAAGCCAGATTTCCATAAATCATCACATTAAAGACCTTTGGTTCCTACAATTCAGCACAACATGTCTTTCAACAAACAAAAAATTACTAGCATGCTAAAACTCAAGACTCTGAGGTGACAGAACAAGCATGAGAACCAGACTCAGATATAACACAGATGTTGTAATTATCAGACATGGCATGTAAAATAACTATGATTAATATGTGAAAGAGCAGATAACATAAATGGATGGATCATGTGAACAGGGAGATGGAAATTCTAAGAAAGAATCACAAGGAAATGGTAGAAATCAAAAGCACTGTAACAGAAATGAAGAATGCCTTTGATGAGTTTTCGGCAGACTGGACACAGATGAGGAAATAATCGATGAAATTTATTGAAACCAGTAGAAAATTTGGAAAATGAAATGTGAAGAGGAAAATGAAATGTGAAGAGTAAAATGAAAGAAGAAAAGAATAAAAACATTGAAGAACCACCCAATAATTTGGAAAGGTATAACATATAGGTAATTGGAAAACCAGACAAAGAAATAAAGAATAGAACCCAAGAAATGTTTGAAGTAATAGTGGCTGAAAATTTTCCAAAGTTGAGACAGATACCTAAGCACAGATCCAGGAAGCTCAAATTGCACCAATAAATACTAAAAACCTACACCTAGACATATCAGTCAAGCAAAGAAAACATGAACAGAAAACACCTAACTAAAAACAGAAAATCTTTAAAGACAGGGTGAGGAAGGGAGAGATTGTTACTTATATGGGAACAAGAAAAGAATTACAGATGACTTTTCATCCCAAACCATGTAAGGAAGAAGAGAGTAAAGTACTTAACAACAACAAAAAGTATGGGCAGCTATTTTGAAGATAATGGGATGTATTATGGATACATTGTTGATTTTCTATGATCTGGTTTTGAAATCTTGTAACACTTTCATTCTTTTGTTTTGATTGGTTTTATTCTGTTTTGTTTTGCTTGATTTTATTATGTCTGATGGTATGGACAGCTATTTTGAAGAAAACAAGAGACATAATGGTAATGGAAAAGCCATTGTTGATTTCCTATTATCTTGTTTGAAATACTGTATCACTTTCATTGTTCTGTTCTGATTGGTTTTATTCTGTTTTGTTTGGTTTGGTTTGGTTTTATTTTCTTTAAAAAAAAAAAGACACACACACACACACACACACACACACGTCTATCAATGTGGAATTCTGTATCCAGTAAAATTATCCTTCAAGAGTGAAGGAGAAACAAAAATATTCTCTGATGAACAAAATCTGTGAGAATTCATCACTAATACAAGTTCCTCACAAAAAAAGTTACAAAGAAGTTTTATAGCTGAAGGAAGTAACTTAAGTCTGAACTTGACTCTACATAAAGAAAGAATGAGAGACAAGGAGTAAAAAAGGTAAAAATAATATTAATATTTTTTACTTTCAGTTAATACTTGTTTAAAGTAATACTAGTAATATATCTTGGGAAAGCTGTATTAATTAACTTCCCCATTTCTGAGACAAAATGCCTGATACATACAATTTAAAGGAGGAAATGGTTTATTTGACTCAGGGTTTCAGAGGTTTCAGTCTATGGTTGGCTGACTGCAAGGCCACAATATGATGGTAGAGAAGCGTGATACAGCAAAACTTCTCACTTCAGAATATTCAGGAAGCAGGGCACAGGGCACAATCACCAGTGAGAGACATAGTCTCCAAAGATACACGCTAGGGTCCCACATCCAGCTGGGCTCCACCTGCTACCAACAGTGCAATCAGCTATGAATATCAGTGGATTAATCCACAGATGAATATAGTGCTCCTGTGATCCAGTCACCTCTCTAGAAGATTCTTAATCCAGTGACATTGACAATTAAGATTAACTGCCAAAAGTGGTTTTAACATACTTATAATCAGTGTACGAAGTGAAGGAAGGAAGGAATTGGTAAGATTCTGATGTGATATCTTCACACATGAACATGAAACAGTACAGCAGTCCCCCTTGGACATGGGAGATACAGTCTAAGACCCTCCCAGGAAATACCTACAATCTCAGATAGTACTAAACTATATATATACCCTATGCTTCCTTATAAGTACATGCCATCTGTGATGAAGTTTAATTTATAAATTAGGCACAGTAAGAAATTGACAACAATAATCATAAAATGGAGCAATTATAACAATACACTGTAATAAAACTTAAGTAAATGTCAAAATGTCTCAGGATGCCTCTCAAAATGCCTAATTGCACTGCATTATATTTTTAGAATGTGAAACATCAGATAAGTGGAACTACTGGGTAAGGTTATTTAAAGATGGAATTAGATTAGTTAAAAATGTAGATTGGAAACTCCAGGAAAGGTAAATCTCAATCCTCTTGAATGATGATTCCGTGAAAGTTTTGAAACAGAGAAGCAATATCTCCTCTTCCTTCACTATCATGTTGAGGTTCATGAGGACGAGGCTATTGTACAGGTCAGTGGCCTTCAGAACCCACACTTTACAACTATCTGGTTTAGCTTTGTTTCCTTTTCTAATACTTGCCTCCTGGCCAGAAGTCCTGGTTCTCTTAGATGCACTTTTATGAAAATGTGGAAAATCCACTTTGCCTGGAAACAATAGACTTGTAACACCTGAGACAATTTTTACTTTATTTTCTATGTCAGAATGAATAAAATTTAGAGATCCATATTAGTTAATAAGGTCTGAAAAGTCGTTTAAAATAAGGTAACATAAGGTAGAAGGAATTTAATCAGATTGTAGTCCTAACAGCAAACCAAGATTAATTCTTTGACTTGGAGACAAGAAGGAGAAAGAAACATATTTTATGAGACGAGAGAGTAAAGAAATTAGAGGTAACTTTCAGGTTTGAAAAATGAATGAATGAAAAGATATGGAAATTTTCTCTGGAAGTCGCTCATTTGAAAACAGTAACACAGTTATGGTTTAGATCTGAATGTCTCCCAAGAGCCTCATGAGTTCAGAGGCAGGTCTTCTGGAAGGTGACTGAGTTATAGGGGTGACCTGCTATTAGGAGGTGGGTCCTGGTAAGAGGGTGTCACTAGGGGCATGACCAGGAAGGACTTTTCTCCCTCCCTGTCTCCTCCCTTGTCTCTCTGCTTTCTGGTCACAGTGACATGAACAGTTTTTCTTCTGCTCTGCTCCTCTGCCATGCTGTCCTGCCTTAGAACCCATGAACTATGGACTGAAAATGTGAACCACAATAAACCTCTCTTCCTTTATGGTGAGTTTGTCTCAGAGACAAGAAAGTAATTTAAACAACTACTGACTTCTTGGGCTGCTTGTGAGGGGTTAATAACATAAACTACAGAAATAGTTTTATTACTGTTACTAATATTATAATGGTTGTGTGTTACTTCTGTGTAACTTTACTCCTGGCTTCCTATTATATCTCCATTTTCCTTCTGCCCATTATCTTTATTCCCTCCCTTTATTAAATTGTAGTATTTCTAAAAGTTGTTTAAGCCACAGGTGGTGGCTCACACCTGCAATATCAGCATCTGGAAGCTGAAGAAGGAGGATGGTGATTTCAAAGCCAGCTTGAACTACATAGTGAGATCCTGCCTCTAGAAGAAGAAAAATAAAAGCCATATAAAAATAAATGCAGAATTACAAAAAAAAATGTTCTTTATGAGTCAACAACATGAATTTGAACAAAATACGTGTGTAGACATGATGTTCCCCCTCTTTGCTAAATCTTACTGTGGAATGTTGGAGTGGATAAAGCATATTCTTGGGTGACCAAACAGATGCTTGTGCTGAATATCCCACACTTTGTTGTGGCTCAGGTCTGGTGCTGCAGCAGAAATGGGGTCACACAGAGTAAGGGTCCCGCCAGATGCCTTCAGTGTAGAAGAGAAACATGATTTCAGGCAGTGCAAGGCTCATGGCTACTGATGAATTTGGAAAGGAATAAGGAGATAAATCAAGTTGAAAGAATAGGATGTGCGAAATGAATAAATAAGCAAGATATGATCATAAGGGAAAAAATTGCCAAAAAGAAAGTGAATATCATACTTCCAACTTTCTTTTGTAGAGCAAGGTGCTTATCTCTCTGTGCCCCACTTTTCTTTGCCTGGAAATGGTGATTGAAATGAGGAGAGAACCTCAAATATACTTTGCAAGGTTTCTTTACCTTTTTTTTCCATGGATCCCTTTGGCAGCTAATTGATCTATGGGTTCTATTCTCATTTGAGCTTTCCCAGAAGCCATCCCTAAGTGCAAGTAATTTATTTGAGAGGCACAGAAAATATTCATAGGCAAGTGGGGAAGAAAAGAAGCCACTGGAGTAACAAAATGAGGGCAATCTGGACGAGATGCAAAACCATGGCCCAGAATTTTCCCCGGGATGGCTGAGGGGGCTGGGGTAAACACCTTCTCCTGAATCTTAATTCTCCAGCCTGCCACATGAGCATCCAGACAGTGCTTCTTAGTTGGTGAAGTAGAGTTCTCAAGCCCAGAGACACAGAGGCTGGAGCTGGAAGCCAGCTGAGACGTATGTAAAGGCTGGAGGGGTATGCAGAGGGGAACTGCCGGCATCTGCTGCAGACCCCTTCTCAGAATATTTTGAAATGCATAAAATAAAATACATAGGATTCCAAAGAAAACCAATTATATTGAAATTCAGTTCTATCCACGGACCCCTTAGGGGACCCTAGGTTAAGAAGGCCTGCTAGGATTGCTTTTCAATGTGAAATGATGTGATTTTATGACCTAAGAGCTCCGATTGTGTTACTCTGCCAGGAGGTGGTTGAATAAAACTCTGCTACTCTAAGTAGAAACTCTTTCAAAGGAAAAATGCACTCACCCAGCCTGACAATCCCCTGCAGCTCAGGGACTATAAATGATGTTGCTGGACTCACTCCATTCTCTTTTTATTTTTTACGGTGTTCGTTTTGCTTTGTTTATGTTTCTGTGTATTTAATGTGTCCTTTGTTAGCACTGAAAGCACGGTGGGGCACAGTTTGGCCCACGTGGCCCTGGCAGCAGCTCTGCCCCTCTCGGCAGACCCCAGGGAGCTGCATCTTTAACGTCATGTGTCTGAAGCATGAAGGTCCCATGTAGCCAGAGGGCCAGGGTCCACCATGTGGCATCCCAGTGCCAACAGGTGCTGTGTGTGACATGCTGGAGCGGCCACCCCACTGGGAGCTACATGCCACTGAGACACTATCCTACCTCCTAATGTGACTCTGTGGCTCTGTTACTCATAGCTAAATTACAGTATTATGACTTCATTGTTGACTCCCAATTCTCCTAATTATAGCCTAGACATCTATTATTTGATTTGGTAACACCAAGTGCTTCTTTTCTAAATCATGTAATCTCTTGTAGCTTATTAATGTCAGGTTTGCGCACACGCGGGGACTTGGTTGTTTGCCAGGCAGAATCAAATTTTCAAATTTTCGCTGTGTTATGTTACAGGGCTTTGCTTGTTACAATCTAATTATATTGGCACTGAAATACCGAAAACCAATTTATATTAGAAAGCACTTTAACTCTTTCTTTGGAGTGAATTTACATGCATAAGTGTCTGCCACACCATTGATCTTTTTATTTTTCCACTGGGAAATTCCTCCTGGGAAAGAAGTAAAACTAATAGTCCCTTTCTATGAGAAATCTGCTTTTGGTGGGGGGACAATCCAACACTGAATGTGGCTGCTCTTGAAGTTGTTAGGAGCGTGAGGAGGCCTGCCCCTTCCATCCTACTACGTGCTGCTTGCTGGGAAAGCCACTTGCCCCAGGCACCCGGGAGTCCCTCTCCTTCTGAGACCTTTAGAACGACCTCAGCACCACCCTGTTAGGATTCACAGCTAGGTGTCCCCAAAGCCTGATGTGCTCATAGATGGGGCTTTTCGGAGAAGACTGGATCAGGGGACATGATCCTCATTAGGGAATTACTCTGCTGGTGCTTTTCTTTTTGCTGACTTGCCCTCAGGAGATGGGCTCTGGTCAGGTGAGGTGGGTCAGTGGGGGCGTGGTCCGGAAGAGTTTATCTTTTCCCTGCCCCTTCCTTCTCTGTCTTTCTGCTTCCCTCTGCCCTGCCGTGAATAATCCTCCTTTGCCATGCCCCTCTGCCGAGCCACCCTGCCTTAGAGTCACTGACTATGGTCTGAAACCTCTACAAACTGTGAGTCAAAATAAACCTTTCCTCCTTTACATTTTAGATGTCCGGTGTTATATCTCAGCAATAGAAAGTAACTGAAACACCTGCTCTGCCCCTCCAGATGTACTTTCCTGTTCTCTTTTTAACACTATAGGGCAAATGGCTGCATTGCCCCGAAGGCCAGGAGGGGATTGCTGCCTGTGGAAGTTGCTCTAGTGGTTGGGACCACCCTCAGCATCTACGCTGACCTTCTCAGAAGAACTGTGTGTCTGTTGCTTCTGACCACCAGGGTGTTTTCTTTCCATTCTGTAGTCTCCCTCCTAAGGATGAGGGACATTATTCCTTGCTAGGCTTAGCCAAGGAAAATTAATGAAACCCTCCCACCTGCTACCTTTGCAAAGAAGCCCCAGCTCCCTCCTGGATTTTGACGTCTGCCAATGAGTCCCTGGCTGCCTCCTGAGACAGCCCCTTCTTCTCTACCTGAACCGAGTCTGCAGAAAAAAGATCTGTGACCTGAAAGACTCAGGTGGGAAGAACTCCCATAGGGTAGCATTTTGATGGAATGAAATGAGCAACGGGTTTAAAATAAAACAGATCTAGATAAGAATCTTAGTGCCTCCGCTTCCTGTTGTATTATCTTGAGCAGGTTACTTAATCTTTCTGACCCTCAGTTCCCTTTATCTCTAAAATGGATACAATTTATATTGAGTCATAGGTAGGTTTGAGGAGCTAATGGAAAAGTGTGTTCAGAGCACTTTGCAGAGTTCTAATACTCAGGAAGCACCTCTTATGTGTCTTTTTATCTCCTGTGAGAGCTCACCCTCCAGGCCTGTGTGGCTCCAGAGACCCAGCTCTTTCAGCTGAGGACAGTTTCTCCTTCTACTGTATTGTTTTGGGCCCTGACCGGCACTGCTCCTAATGACCACAGCTCTAATGTGACTTGCATTTCTGAGCTGTAAACTTCCTATTGTTTAGCTGTAAATTTACCAGCCAGTGCCCAGCTTCAGAGATAGATCACAGTCACTTTAGAACGCATACTCATAATGCATGCTCTGTGGCTGCTGTGGGGAGAGATTCACCCACTGACATTTCCAGGGCAGAATTAATGTTGGCAATCACAACCATAACTTATCTCCAAAGCCTTTGTGCATTTCATCTGTTTAATTTTATTTTTTATTATCCATATTTCAAACATTCTGAAGTGTGTTGTAAACACTATAACTAATGCTGCATTCTCGACCACCAGCTTTATCAAATTTGACATTGTGTCATGCTTCTTCCCTTTTGTTCTGGGTTGCTTCTGCACATGTATACTACTTTGTAATCCATTTCTGATCCCACTTTTCCCAAAGGAGACCAACTTCTGTATCTGGTTTTTATCATCCCAACGCAAGTTTGAAGACTTTCGTATATTTGTCTATACCCAGGGACTATACAAACCTGCAGTATTTTGCTCAGCCTATAAAGGCATCCTGCACAGAAGACAGGGTTACAGACTTTGGCATTTTATGTATCTTAGCCTCAGTGTCCTGATCTGTAAAATGGGGATGATAGTACTTTCTTCACCAACTTGCCCTGTATAGAGTATTGGGCCCAGTACTTGGCACATGGCGGGTGCTCCACACATTTTTGCTCTTGTCAAAATGGACATAAAACTTAACATATGTATTTAATTTGAAAGTTGTTGGGACGTTCTCCTTTGTTTCTTTCATTTTTTTTTAATTCAAACTACAATGGACTAGCACAGTAGGTATGCGTGGATCCATCAAGAGGGTAATGATCAATGTTTTCCAAACCCTCTGCACTTTCTTTACTTTCCAGCTAACTTTCAGCAGGGAATCCCCTTTCAGCTAGCACTTGCTTTCTACACTATGTCAGCTCAGTGCACACAGCACAGACACAGGTCCATCACTGGAGGAAATGCACATTTTCTAGTCCTGCAGTCTGCCTCTCCCCTCTACAGATGGAGGGTTTTGCTACAAAGCTTTGAACAACTAGAAATTCAACTAAGTTTGCCTCGTTCAAGAAATAACCCAAGTTCTATTATCAGGAAGACAGCCCAATATTGTGATGTTACTCCCTTGGCCTTAAATGCCCTATGATGAGGACTCCTCCTACTTACTTCTGCATCTCCAAGGAAGATTGAGCATGGCCCAGACTCAGACCCTGATACCCAAAACCCTACCCAAGCAGCACAGAGCAAGGTTGACCCTCTGTCCACAAGCCTTTCCGAGAACCTGTCCCATTTCCTCATTGCAAACTGTTCCCTCTGACCGCAATAGTCTCATGACTCCATTTCACTTTTATGTAGAGAAATTTAACCCCTACTTCACAGTCTGGTAGAAAAGTCACATACCTAGAGAAGTACTTTCAGACCCATCTGGTCAGAGTTGTACTCTGTCCTCATGAGCCTTGTAGCAAGTTTCTTATGCTTTTTATGTCTAGGATACTCATATATCCCATTTTTGTCAAGACTGCCCTGATTTATGCTTGTTGTCCCAGCATCATCAATAGCATTCTTTCACTCTTAAAAGTGTCTGACTTTGACAATAGATTGAATGATAGAGATGCCTTATGTGACCCAATGAGCCAGGCCCCTGTGTAATCCCCACTCTATGACCATGTTACCTTTTATGAAATGGTTTTAAGAAACAGTCCTGCAGGGTCTGTGGAAGTGAGCTGCTATGGTGTGAACTGTGTAGGTAAAGTGTATCCAGAACTATGGGAAGACTAAAGGGCTGAAGGCCTCAGTCTTCCAGAAGAGAGGAACCAAATTCTGCCAACAACTTTGTAAGCAGGAAGAGGACCCTGAGCCTAGAAAAAGAGCACAGCTTTGTAAGACCCTGAGCAGAGGACCTGATTGAACCATGCCTGGATTGCTAATCCACAGGCACTGTGAGATCATAAACAGGTGTTGCTTCAAGCAACTAAATTTGTCATGATTTGTTATGCAGCAATAAGAATTAATAAGATTACCACAGTGATAATAATAACCAAGGGCTCAAATGGTTTTATCTCCAACAGCCCAGTGTTTCCTGAAGGCATGGGCACATGGATTCACCTCTCTCATTCCCTGCACTCAAGCACTAACTTCTTTCCAATGACCACAGCAATCAATATGGTACAATACTTAAAGGAGAGAAGTCTAGGGAGACCAAGTGCCTGGGTCTGAATCCCAGGGCCATCACTGTCAGGTATGTGACTTTAAACAAATGATTTCACCTCAGGTCCTCAGTTTCTCATTTGCAAAGTGGAGTTACCCAAGAGCACCTTCCTCTATGAGGTGAGATTGTCAGGAGATTCAATGACATTCATATAGAAATACTTCGACCCATCAAGCATAGTGTACTGGGTTAAGTTTGCTGTCGCTTACACTGTTTCATGTAATCTTTATGGCAAACTGCTGTTATTATGTCCATTTGCAGATGAGGAAACTGGGACTCAGAGGCATTAAGTACCTTGCCCCAAACTACATAGCTAGCCACAGGAAGAGAGACTCAGACCAAACCCATGCTTTCTTTTTCCCATTTTTGTGTCTTTCTTGTGGATGCACTTTTGAAAAAAGCAGAGAACTTTCCTGTGGATTCTACAAGAACCAGGGGTTCAAACGCTCAGATTTCAACCTGGGTTTGTGTTTTGGAGCCACATTTTCAGGCTTCAGTGGGTTTCTGGAAGCACAGGGAGCTAGCAGACAGTTTATATTGTTTAGTGGGATATGGTGACCCATAAACGAGCACAGGGGCCCATTAAGCTGACATACCACCTGACAAATGATGAGGGACTTTTAAACAATTCCAGTCTACTAAAAACTGGATATTTACATAAGTGCAGATTATTGGGACCCACAGATAATTTGCTACCTGCTCATTTTTAATGTGTTTGCGAACACTCGTGAGGAACTCATTAATTCTAAGTGTCTTTAAGCTTATTGTGTTGTAAACCAAGGCTGACAGCACAATAGACACCTCTAAAAGGAAGAGGCCCCTCCGCCAGCCCCGCTAGAGCTGAAAAGGAGCAGGCATGCAAATCAGCCGAGGGGTAATTGACAGGATGGCTGGGATGCACACAGGCCCTTATCTGAGTGAGTTTTATGTCTCTGTCCTTAGATAACCCGGTAGAAATACAAGCTGCGGTGATAAGGGTGACTCTAACCGCATTTACCATGGTGATCAGGCAGGGTCAGGCACCGAGGCCCAGTAATCGGAAAATGCGTGAAGGCCATGGCCTGACAAGGCCGAAATCCATTTGTTATTTTCTGCTCTGAATGCCCTTGCTCCTTTTCTAGGCTGCTGGCTCCCGACTCCTCTTACAAGACAGTCAGTTCCTCCCTGGTGCTGAGACTTCCCTGGCAGAAACATGTGCTCCTTGTGCTCTGCCAGCCCCTTGCATATGTTCTGCAAGAGCTTGATGACGAGGGTATCCGAAATGCCTCCCCTTTTTTCCATGCCTAAGTGACTGCAAGATGCAGGAGTCCTTTAGGATGCCCTCCAGAATGATACGTCTTTATGGATGCACTGCACAGGGGAAAGCATCAGAGAGGGACACAGACTCTGAGCACACAGCCAAAGGGCTCAGCTGCCTCTGCCACCAACATCCAGGTCGCTTTTTTCCCATGCTGGGCCATCTTCTTGCCCCATAAGCCACAGAAACAAAACCTGGCCTAGCCAATCTCCACCCACAGCAGGTGTTTCAGAGATTCATTTATTTTATTTAAATGAAGGTGAGCTTCTAGGAGAAATTGCCTTACTAGCAACTAAGGGAATATAGCTGTGTTGTGTTGTATGTATAGTAATTCCCCTTTGTCCATGGGCCTACATTCAAGAGCCCGAACCCACAGAGTACTGAACTGTATATATGCAAGTCGAGCATCCTTAACCCCAAAGCCCCAAATCTGAAAGGCTCCGCAACTCAACTTTTCAAGGACCAACATAACGCTTGGTTTCAGATCTTTTAAAAGTCTGTCTGAAAAGCTCTAAAATCTGAAACACTTCCATTCCCAAGCATTTCAAACAAGGATCTTCAACGGTAGCCTTGACTTACCCATCTGCCACAAATGCTAGAGTTCCTATCACAAGAGACTCTTGCAGATGCTGCTGCACATTTTTCTAGGCCACACCTTTGACAGATGATGAATTTCTCTAAATGAATTCCCCAGTAATGGGCCTTTTGATGATGTCAGTATTTGGCAAAACATTTGCAGAGTTCAGTGAGTGGGGCTTGTGCATCTGCTGCAAGAGGCCCTACTATGATCGGCTCAAGACTGGAGTCCTGGGAGTATGGCTGGTGGCTACTTTTGATGGATTGTCCACAAGTGAGACGAATCCACTTAAAACTCTTTACCAGCCTGCTAGCTGCTATCAAACTAGCTGGAGGGAGCTAATAAATAATGATTAGGTGTGGTGGTGCACACCTGCAATCCCATCACTTCGGGAGGCTGAGGCAGAGAATTGCATGTTTAAGGCTAGCCTGAGTAGCTTAGCCAACTAAGACCCTGCCTCAAACTAAAAGATAAGTAAAGGCTGGGAATGTAGCTCGGTACAAAGGCCCTAGGCTCATCCCTAGGACCATAAATAAATAAAACTAAAGAGAAATAATTGCTTTTAGTTTTATGCTTACTGAAGAATGCTTTCAGATTATTATCATCAAAGGTTCATCTAAAATGACTTCAAAATATTATTTAATCTCACATAGCAAGATGTTAGGAGACAAGGTGTTGGATCAGCTTCTCTGCAATTCCTTGATTTTCTCCTTATGGTCACAAAGTAGCTGATGCAGCGCCATGCATTACATTCTCACAGAATAACATCTGGAAGTGGAAAATAGATCTTTCTTTAGGAAAGCTCCTTTTCCATTGGAAGATTTCTTTGCATTATCTTTCCACACAATATTCCTTAAGTCTTATTTCTAGACCAATCAGTACCTAGTGGGAATGAAATTATATAATTGGTTTAAAATTAGTATGAGTCGTATTTTGAGACTGAGTACATTATTCCAAATTTTATCTGGGCTAATAGATGTGGCATTCTGTTAGATCTAGCTGATCTGTATTCTGCTATAAAAAAGAGATCATTTTGGAGTAAGTGATCAGTTATATTTCCTGTATTCCTCAAGGGGTTTTCTAGCTTTTTCATTGTACTAAATTAGATGAAAAGAAAACAGTGTTCCTGGATGATATCACTTTTGTCCACCCACAGAGAAGCTTTTATAAAACCATGCTTTAGTGTTAAATCTCACTTTCCCCTGAAGCATTGCTGTTACTTCTATAATAATGGCTGCAATTATTGAGTGCCTCCTCAGTGTCCAGCATTCTATTAAGTGATTCATGTGCATCATATGATTAGAGTTACAAAATAAGCAAGGTGGGCAGGTACTGTAAGAGCTCTTCATTTTACAGATAAAGGAACTGAGTTTTAATGTGTTTAAATACCTCCGCCCCAGTTCACACAGCTAGTATTTGGTAGCAGCTAGATTTGAACTGTAGAGCATTAGTTTCTAAGTACTGAAACAGTATCACACTTTGATCATACTTTGTTTCCTATATTACCAAGTGTCCTTCATACAGATATTCCTATGTCCGATTTCCAGATACATATTAAAACTTGCAAAAATATGTCCTTGTTAGATTTACTACAAGATTTTGGAACAATATTTCAAACATGGTTTTTGTTTTCTAAAAAGTTTGAGTATTTTTTTAAAATTCATTTGCTGTCATTTCATTCAGCCAAAGATTCTTGACAAACTTTTTTTTCCTCTCCTCCTATCCTATCTTTTTATTTAGTATTTAACTTTTGTCATTTGCAAAGTTTTTGCTCCTAATTGATCTATGCTTTGGTTGAAAGCCATTTTGGAGGAAGAAGTGGGTACACAGAAATCTAATGCTCACATGATATGTATGCCAAAGGTTAGGAATGAAAACTACTAATGCCTAGAACTTATTTTTTGAAATGCATCAAAAAGTAAGTTAAATTTACCCATGATGGGGAAATAGATGACAGACAGATAAATACACAACAAAGGAAATATTGTGAAATATTAATTACAGAACCTAAGTTGTTAGGTATATGGATGTTTACTGTGTAGTTCTTTCAACTGTTTTGCATTGAAAATTATCATTATAAAATGTTAAGAAATATGTCAGTAATAATCTTGTCTCATTTTAATAACAGTCACACAAAGGACTAATTCTTCCTAAGTAGCAACATTTAGAATTTATTTTTGGTTAATGCCAGCTTCTCCGCTCACAAGCCACATAGCGCACATGTGTAAGCACTTGGGTTTGCATGTACACACACAATCTTGTTTACTCTTCTTTACTGTTCTTTAAGGTCTAGGATTCTATGCAAGGTTATATTTTATGTCCCCCAATGGAAAGCTCTCTGGGTAGGAAAAAAAAGATGTCTTTGTGGGTTGAGCAAGTCCTTCCTCCCTCCCTTCCTCCCTCACTCCCTCCCTCCCTCCCTTCCTTTCTTCCTTCCTTCCTTCCTTCCTTCTTTCCTTCCTTCTTTCCTTCCTTCTTTCCTTCCTTCCTCTTTCCTTTGTTCTTTTCTTCTTTCTTCTCTCCTTCCATTCCTCTCTCCATCCTTTTCTCCTTTTCATTCTTTCTTTCTTTACCTCTCTCCTACCATGTGCCAGGACTGTGTTGGTCACAAGGGACCACAAAAATGAATCAAATATGGAGACACTAGTTAAATAGATAAGATCAATATATACACAAATACAGATAGAGAATCTAAGGAGTCCATAAAGAAGAAGGCTTATGGTGATTTCTCAAAGGAAGTGGTGTTGGACTTGGAAAGAATATGGAGTTCATCAGGCAGACAGGAAAGAAATAGGATTTTAGGGAAAGACAACACCATGTACCAGTTAGTAAAAGTATCAGTCAAATCCCAATAGTTCAGAGAGTCTGGAGGGTGCAATGCAAGTGTGATGGGAGAGAAAGGCCAAGAGATAAGCAGAGGCTGGCTAGTGAAGAGTCTTTTCCATCAGACAAAGAAATTCAGATTTAGTGCTCAGGTAATTGAGGGGTACTGGAGGATTTCAGTAGGGAACTCAAATGTCAGGTAGAGCCGGTGGTGGGGAGCAGGAATGGAGAAGGCAAAGTGGAATCAGTGAGTCTCGAGGGCTGCTGGAATAGTACAAGGGAGAGTGATGTGGCAGTGCTTGTGTGAAGGCAGCCGCAGTGCCAACAGATAAAAACGAATTTGAGAAAACACCAAGAGAGTAAGGAAGATTTGATCCCTGAAAACTTGTGGGATCTGGGAACGTTGGATGACTCAGGTTTCTGGTTTGAGGAAGTAGGTGTGTGATCTCATTTTCCAGGTTAGGGGTCCAGGGCAGAACTTTGCTGCTGAGTTGGTATAACAGGGACATGTTTGGTTCCCTCCTCACAGATCTGCTTTGCTTCCAGGAGGTCCTCAGTGCCTCTGCTGCCTAATGAAGCTCTAGATTTCTCCTGCATGAATATTTTACTTTTTCCTGCTTCCAAGTGTAGTGAATCCATGCTCAGTCTTCCAGTATGGTATGGCCAATGCCTGCCAGGAAAAGTGTTGCAAATGACTTTTGAAACGTTTTCGGGGCTGGGGATTTAGCTCAGTGGTATAAGCGCTTGCCTGGAAAGCGCAAGGTTTTGAGTTTGATTCCTGGTACCACAAAAAAAAAGAAAACAAAAAAAAACCAGAAAGAAAGAAATGCTTTCCAT